>JBBBVU010000022.1:14897544-14922173 GCA_037177055.1 Atherinosoma microstoma | reverse complement strand
CCCCCCCCCCCCCCCCCCCCCCCCCCCCCCCCCCCCCCCCCCCCCCCCCCCCCCCCCCCCCCCCCCCTTCTCCACAGGTGTTCGTTAGGCATTTCCCTCATTCACACATTTTACGTTTTAAGTGTTTTATGCCCAAGTGCCACCAAGTGGTGCATTACGGATACTACAAGAGCCATTCGTCAATATAGTAAAACAGCTGCATGTATAAAAGTTCATTTGCAAGAACTGTTTACTTCATTGAAAGATCTCAAAAAGTGCATTACTAGTGAGCAGACTTAGTTTCAAAAGGTTTATTCATAATACGGACACAAAAAGAAGCAGAGTTTGTACAAAGAAAATTAATTAAAATACATGACACACTTGCAACACAAATTGGGATATGCATTTCAAGAATAGCAGGTTGTTTTTATTTATTTATTTTAGTTTTTAAAAAAGCACCATTTTTAATGTTACAAATGCAAAACATTTTTTATTTGGACTATCAAATACAATGATAACTCAGTAAAACTTCATGGGTTTATCAACACTCGTTATTGCTTTTTTTCCTCTAGTATTTTTCTTGTTTCCTTCAATGCAAACACACATATAAGAAAAGGCAAAATGATTTATTTTTAAAAAAAAAGTTAAAGCGACATCTCTTTGGTACAGCTGCATGATTTGTGAGAGACACACTCTATCACGTAAATGAGCATGACAATGTTAACTTGACAACACTATGTACACAATGTACGTAAAAAATGTTATAAATATGTCTAAAAACCACAGACACTATGTACATCTTTGTACTAAATCAAAGCAAGATTGCTTGTCTTATCACACATAATGGATTTGTTGGATGTTGGGAAGTCAATATGTCACCAAAACATTTCCTAACACATTGAGAAAAACACTGTCACCACTATAAAGAGGTGTTGTGAAAATTAGCTTTTGATGAAATTCACAAAACAAAAAGGTGTGACACTTTCAGCATGTGATTGGAAGAATGAACACTGGAATACAGTATTGTTGGGATGTCAGTCTATGGTCTGTGGGCAGTAGGCACAGTGCGATGTAATGGTTAAGGGTCTCCTCACAACCCCTCCTCTTGTCCCGCTCTCATTCTTTCTTCCTCAGGACGATATAGATGAGCCCACTGATGAGAGAAAGAGGGAAAGCCACCCAGGCCAGTATATAGGCGTACCCGAATTGTGTATTGGATCCATCATCCGGGCTCATCACGGTGTAGATGATTGCCCCGCACATCACAAACACACCTAGGAACCACAAGAAGAAAGATGAGGAGGAGGATAGCAGATGAGCCTACAGCGCAGCCTGCTTCTTCAAAGGGTGTGGCCCCAGCAGTGATGAAGTCATACTCACTCGCCAAGATCTGGAAGATGGCGGTGAAGAAGAAGCGTCCGCCCTTCACCAGCTTGAACAGCTGATACAAGAAGGCAATGAGGGAACAGAAGCAGAAGAGCAAGGACAGGATCATGAGGGCTTGCACTGCTTGGATCCAGTCTAGAAGGCAAGCACAGAGGATGGGATTTAAACTCATTCATTGTGCAAGTGAGAGGAAAACAGAGTTTTTCTGGAATGCAGACACACCTTCACTGCTGGCTGGCTTGCAGTGGTAGCCTCCATTAGTTGTCATGCAGTTGTACCATAGATCTGTGCTCCTATCCCCACCTACAGACCAGGCCTAGAAAACACAAGACAGAGTTTTAATACACTACAGCATCCATAGTACTAATATAAAAAAAAGAGCTGCTACAGCACTACCCAATGACTATATGACCTAATTATTACTTAACAAATCAGCTGCAGAGCAAAGTTATTCACCAAATCCCTTTCTCCACACTAGATTTTAAGTGAGCTGAGTGTTACTTACACTGGCTGCTGTTGACACAATGAGAAGAATGAGGATGATTAAGTGCAAGATAAGCACTCCGAGCAGAATCAGCAGCATTTTTCAAGTAGATCTAGAGGGATAAGTAAAGTAGAAGAGGCTAGTTAAAACAAATTTACCACCAAGAGAAACCCTGCGTAATAGTACAGCAATGAATGAGTTGACTTTGACACCAGATGGCGCTATTTCCTCACGTATGCACCAACCGCAATGTTTACCTCAAAATGAAAGTGTCCTCTTACATTCAAACATGCAAAGAAAGAAGAAAGGGGCTCTTAATTTGTTCCTTATGGAGCACAAAAGCCCAGCGTTGAGCTTAAAACCAGGCTGTGAAAAAATGAAACTAAGTTTGCTTTCAAATGAACTCACTCGATCAACTTTTGAGATCATTTAATATCTGATTTTAATTACTTTTCTTTTACTTTTTGCATTGTTTGCGCGGTAGACGAAATTAGAAGATAAAAAAAAAGAATCTGTACATTAAAAATGTGTAATTATGAGAAACTACTAAAGTTTAACTCGTCAGCAGTGTGTGCTGCTGGAAAACAAACGCGGCTCATCTGCGTGGAAAAACATTCCAGCAAAGTGCCGCCATGCGTGATCCTCAGCAGTCACTGTTTGGTCTTTTTAAGCGCGAGGATACCGAGGTGTGAAAGACCAGCCATTAGGACAAGTAACCGCAACTTCTCACACATACTGTAGACCTATTAGAAGTTTTTTTTGCGTCAAAGTAAATCCAAAGTCGATTTAAAGTCCTGGGGAAAGTCCTGTTGTTTGAGTGGAAAAATGAATGAAATCATCAATTCACCTACTAAAACAGATGAGGAAAAAAAGTTCCAATAAATAAGTCCAACTTACAAAAAGGCAAAGCGATAGGGTTTCTGTGAAAAGGGCGAGCTGAAGTGAAGAGTTAGGAAAGATCACTGCGCCTCTGCTCCTCTCGACTCTGTCTCTGTAGCTACTATTCCAGATGTGGCTCACACACCCCAGTCAGTCTCTTTCTCCGTCTGAGAACACCGCCCTGCAGGCCTTGCACGTCACCAGAGGCCTACTCCATCCTTCCCCCTCTACTCCCTTTCTTCCCGTGGTATCCTATGGCCTGGATTGTGTCCCATGGCATTACTGTGCAAAAGTTTTTTTTCTTCTTTAAAAAAAAAGAAGCAAAACCTGTTAAAGACAAATATATTATGCTTTCACTTACTCCTATAGACGGTCAGATTTGGCATCCCAAGTGTTCACTGTTGACACAAAACAGAGCAAAACTTTATTTAAGGTTTAGTTTAGAGGATCTTTCAGGATGATTTTATTCCTACTTACTCATCATTAATGGAGGCTGGACAGACCTGCTGACCCCCACTAGCTGGCTGAACTCAAATGTGTACATAGCAGTTAAGCAGCAGTTGTGTGTGTTTGTGTGTGTGTGGGTTTGCCTGTGAACAGGCTAGCCCTCTAGAGGCCTTGCGGTATGCCCAGAATGCCTGTGTGTGTGTGTGAGGTAGGCCCCCTGTTTACTCCTGTGTCTATTGGGAGCAGGGAGAGCTAGTCCGGCACCAAAGGGAGTTAACTCTGTGCAACGTTTCGGTCATGCTAAATCGATGGAACGGCTTGGATCTCCACACAAACAAGATTTAAGGATGAGTGACAAAGATTGCCGGCCGCAGTCCGCCACGGCTCTCTGCATCCCTCATTGCAATGTGGTCTCAGAACATTTCCTCACAAGTGACAAACCTGCAAACCAAAGCAGAAGGAAAAATGACAACAGTGATTAAAAGAACAAGCACACGTTGCTTTGTTTTGGAACCAGCTCCAGTCCAAACGTGATTGTGATCAACTGCTGGATGCAGAGAAACCCAGCTCTTGCCTCTACCCTCCTCTCCCTAGCAGTTTTTGGCTCATCAGATGGATTCCTGTGGTTTGTGTTTGTAAACATGCAAAGGGATAAAGTGTGGGCTGCTGCCCAGGCTCAGTGTAGGCTGCCAGGTGAGGCATTGCTGTGTGTGTCAAGGCAGAGCTGGAAGGGGGTAAAGAGAGAGAGAGAGCTGTTTGACGACAAGCAGACCACTTAGCTGGACGTGCTGTTGTTTATGAAGATGTAATTGGTGCAGCGGTCAAAGGGGGGGGGGGTGCAGCGCCAGGAGCAACAAGGTGATAAGATGGACCTGGCTGCTAAGCTGGAGCAAGTGTGAGCAGAGCCCATAAATGTCAAAGCAGTCTAACTTTCCTAAACTTATAAAGTGAGAACATGCAAAGCAGACGAGGCCTGTTTACGTGTGTCGAACTTTAAAATTCATTCAGAGAATGTGAATTATGTAACACCATCGCTGGGGTTGAACTCATAACGCAGCATCTGTAATACATTCTTCATCAAGTAAAGCTTCATTGCATTGAGATACAGCACCCCACCCATTCTTTATTACATGACTTAATTTGATAATCAGTGAGGCTGCGAGAAACATATCAATATGCAGTGGCTTTGTCTTAATAACTTCTACAAAAACAAGCACATTTTGTTTTTATAATGAATCTTTTATACAACTGTTTGAAGTTTCGTGATGAATGTTTCTGAAACACACACCCTTAGAAACTGGAAAAAAAATTTGTTATTGTGAGGAAACTCTAAATAAGATATCGCTAGTCTTTTTCTTTTGACTGATTGCTCTGTTATTTCAGTATAACCATCAGGACTTATGATCTTTGTTACATGGCTTGCAGAACGCTGGACATAATCCAAAACCAATTCCCTCTACAAACCCTATAAATTAGAAAAAGAAAAAAAGAAACACAGCTCTTCTTTTCAAAATGAAGGATAACAAAGCAAACAGGAATAAGAGGCTCAACACAAGAGACAGTCACAGTTTTTGTGATTGAGGCTGCAGCTGTAATTTAACACCGTCACACCCTTCTTTATTACGGGAATCACCGAGACCTGGAACAGTTTGTTTTGTAGCTACATTAAATGATCAAGTTTGTGAACAATAACTGTATATATTCAAATTTACTTACCAAAAGAAAAACCTGAGTTATTTGCCAAAAGGAACAGAGATGTTAAAGCGGTGCCTTGAGGCAAACAGCTGACCAAAAACCAAAGCACAGAAGCAGCATAGTGATACTGAAAATACAAACTGTCATGCTGCTGTGAGAAGAATTGAGATGTGACTCATGTTGGAAAAAAAATTTTAAATGGGATTTTAGAGTGACCCTGATAATCATTGCCTTTAATTTGGGCATTATCTTTTAATTCCCCTAATATGCCTCCAGTTATATTTTAACTATTCATACCTGTAACAATGATTTAACCTGTATTTCTAGATTAATCATCAGTGTTAAATACTACAAGTCTAGCTGAATGCCAACTTTCAGTTTCCATTTTAGCTCCCAAATTATGTCAGGCTGGCTTTTATGTCGAAAGCTTTACTTCAAAAGTTAGACTTGTGAGGAGGATATATTATGTATTACAGTAATGGTCTGCTGTATTGAGACATAATGAGTCAGCCTCTGTTCCAGCCCAGCTCTGATGTATACAACCCTGGGCTCCACCTGCGGGAGTGGCCAAATGACTCTTTTGGACTACTTCATCTCCAACAGCAAACATGGGAGTGACGCCAGAGTGAGAAAGTTTGGGATTTTATTATGGTTTTGGTTTTGGATGTAACCCTGGCTTGGCTGCCTGAAGGACATCTTAGTAGGATGGCTTGACAGGCAGTTTTACTTGTGGGAATATAGGAATGAAGGAAACACCCCTTAACCTATAGAGGGTCCATATCAAAACAAGAGGAAACACTGAAGCTCTGACATCAGGCTGACCAGATGTTTTGAGGAGTAGCTAAGCCATCTCAGTGGACATATTTGGGACAAAGACGGAAAGCTTTAAAGGCTACTTTGCAAATAGAATGTTGAGCTTTTATTACAGTGCTGGTTAATTTGGTCTATGGCCCAAATTCAGCATCAGATGCATGTTTCAGCCAGTGTAAATGTGAAACCATAGACAGTGGCATTCCTCTTGCAGATGCGTGCTCTTATTCCCAGGGTGTGTGTGACTTTCATTGTGCTACCCCATCCTCGGGGCTGAACTGGCCTCACGGTACTGTGCTTGTGTTTGTATTCCACCACTTAGTGACTATCAAATAACATTGTACAGTCCA
The DNA here is from genome assembly GCA_037177055.1 of Atherinosoma microstoma. Taxonomy (NCBI): domain Eukaryota; kingdom Metazoa; phylum Chordata; class Actinopteri; order Atheriniformes; family Atherinidae; genus Atherinosoma; species Atherinosoma microstoma. The sequence goes on along the minus strand of JBBBVU010000022.1, from coordinate 14,916,143 downwards.
TGCAGGAGAGGAGCCCTCCCCTCCCAAGAACCATCTTAAAACTGTAGACACAAGGTGACACTTTCTGAGACATGCCATAAATATGCAGGAAGGATTCATGGTTTAAACTCACATGTTTCAAATATCAAACCTTATAATACTTGGCTCTGTGTTTTTTTATTTCCAAAAGGTGGATTTTTTTTCTGCTTAGCAGAAAGTAGGCAGGGATACGTGCAAGTGTAAAGCAGGATCACATTAGATCATCCCCACCATACATGCCCCGTCTCACCTCTACCATTTTAGACTATTAAACGCCACAGAGCCGTGACCAAGCTGAAGAGCTTCATTGGCTGGGAGCTAAATCTGATAAAAAAACAGGGTAAGATGTTGAAGAGGGGTGAAAGCTTTGATTCTTTCCCCTTAGAAAGAGGTCTGAACCTCCCTGTGAAGGAACAACAAGCAAATAAATCAGAGACATACGGCGTGACGAACTACAGATTGTGGCACCCTAGTGATCCTAAACATGTGCTAATCATTAGTCTCTGGCTTCCTGTTGGAGTCTATGTCATCAGCACACATATCCCAACAGGCAAGATCAGTATACAAACTGTTGCTTGGAATTAGAGTGTTACTGGCCTCAGGGGTTTAGAATGAAGCAATAAAAACTATGAAAGGATGCAGTTTGAATTGTTTCGCTCTCATTTCTACACAGTTCTCACAGTTCTGCTATCTATGGGTGAATGCTGTATCAGACACACTCCATGCTAGTCATTTTAATTGCCATTAAAAGTCTCATGGTCATAAGTTTCAGTTCCTTTGAAATTTACAGCTAGAATTCCCTTCAACTCTCATAAAAGAAAATTATTCTTATCTTCTTTTAATCAGTAGCTTTCTCTCTCCTGTTCCTCTGTTATCTTTTCCAAGGGGTGCATCTGTGCTCCTTTTGACAGGTTACATTGCAGCACTTCCCTTACAGGCTGTCTGTTCTCATTTTAAAGATGCGTGCTTACACATATTTTCTTTCTTGAAATGTTTGCAGCCCTGTATGCATGGAGATTACTCTAGCTGGTTATTAGCCCACTATCCAAGGTATGTATTTGTTGAAAAAGTGCCAATTCTGAAGTCAAATGTCTTTATAAGCCAAGATAAAAACCTGTTGTTGAACTCATTTGAACTTTCTGATTTAAAACCTGTTTGATTATCTTAAAAGTCATCATGGAGAGTTTTACAGATGGTTGCTTCTATTAGTACTTTGTTCACAACAGCTGAGCTGGTTTTGAGCCTTAAAATGGCTTGCAAAGGGATAGGGATAGCTAAAATAAATGCAAGGGAAAAAAACTAAAAGTTGTGATTTTAATTTAGCTTTCATTATGCTGTTACACTTTTAATCTTTCTCTGTCTAGATCAGACTCGCTGCTTAAGACATGAGTCATCTAGCTGTTGATACATGACACCAAGCTGTATAATGGAATTCATGACATCACAGGTGTTTTGGTTTCTTCTTTTTTCTTTTGCAAAGAGTGTGTCTGATCATATGTTGGGAAGTGTGGTGATACAAATACATATGTAACAGCTGGCCCAGTGACTGTACAGTGGCCTGGCCAAAGGAAACTGTGGCCTTTCTGCAAAGCCCTGCTTGGAGCAGAGATGTGTGTGTTCATTCGTCGGCATCAGTCTGGACTGCAGCCCAGAGCAGCCACTCTCACAAAATCTGCGCCAAACCCACTGACAGCTCCTCTCAGTGGTGGAATGAAGGAGGAAGTGAGGATGGACTGATAAACTCTGGCAGACACAGCGAAGCTCCAGCAGTGCAACAATCCACTTTAAATTCACTTGAAAACATCTACAGACTCACAGCCAAGTTATTATTACTGCCTCAACATCCATGCCCTCGCCACAAGTTTAACCCTAATGCTTAATTTTGAACCGTTAAGAAATAATCAATGAGAAAGTCATTGTTGGGATGTTTTTTTGGCCATTTGAGAGGGATGTCTTCAGGGATGCCACGCTGGTCATTTGGTTTCTCATGCTGGTTCACACTGAGAATCATACATGAGTTTGTGTGGACATTTAAGGTCCACAGAGGATATTCCTAATGACGGAGAATTCCATGACGTTCCCATAGTTTTCCCCTGAGGTTCTTATATGCTGATTGAGTGAACTGTCTCAAATACTTGATTATCGTAAACTTGGTACACACATCCATCACTGTCCAGTTTTAGACCAAAATTTGGTGATTGAGCGTATTTTTTTTTTTTTTACCTTAAACATGTTTTTGTTTCTTTCTTTCTTTTTTCAAACGCTGCAAAGCTAATAAGCAAACCTTGAGTGCTATTTGCTGGCAAACCTTGGCATACCAGTATGAGTAAGAATAGTCCAATCTCACAGTAAATATCCAATTTATGCATGTTTGTGTGTATCTAAAATATACCAGAGTCCCAAGTTGACTTTAGACTTCATCATCCCAGAGGGGAAATTCTTTTCTACAGACCAGACCCTGAACTCTCATCACCAAACAACAGACAGTGTTGCACACAACACACCATGACACAACATAACAATACTACACAGAACAACAAATTACAACATAACACTACTTTACAGACACAACATAACAATACTACACAGGACAGCATTGCAACTCAGCGGGGCCTGTTGTTAAGGGCAGCTATGACTGCGGGCATCAGGCTTTTTCCTAAATAAGCCTTCCTGCACTGCTGTGTCCTATATCTACGCCCTGAGGGCAAAGGGGTGAGGTATTTGTGTAGTGGATGTGTAGAGTCCCATGCTATTGGGATTGCAATGCATGTCGTGGCCTTATTATTGAGTTCAGTGAGATTGGATGTGGGCAGACCAATGATCTTTGCAACAATGCTGGTTGTGTGTGTAAAACAGGTAGAGCAGGTCAATAAGAAGGATTGAATGATACTTTGGTACAGTGACAGAAGGAGATGGGGGGCAACATAGAGTCTTCTAAGTTTACGGGTGGCTTTCTGGTGACTCTTTTTTTGAATGTCTGTAATGTGCTGATCAAATGTGAGTTTATTATCCAATGATATTCCAAGGTATTTTAACAATTTCTATTGTTTGGTTGTTGATGATAATGGGGTACTGGAGTACTATTGCAAGATAGTTATGTTTTACTTTGCCTGTTATTATAAGGGCAGCTGTCATGTGCTACAGTGTCAGCCGTAGCCTGTATTTATTCATATCTAAGGCAAACTATGTTTAGTTTAGTTTTTAGTTCATTTTTAAATACCTTAACTTAACCAGTTTATTTTTCTAAAATCAATATTTAAAACTATGAAAAACATTTAAAAAACCCTTTTGGAGCCTTAAAATCATTGTAAATGTCACATTTTTGATCATGTGAGACAGTTTCACTAAATGCAAAACATAGGCATGTTATGATTTTTATAAACATAGGCATGCAATGATTTTAGGGCCCAGAAAGTTGAGTAATTTTACAAACCTCTTTTTTGTGGAAATGCAGTGTTTTGTCATGTGGACCAACCTCTGTAGATTTTACACTTTTGAGCGCTGTGCCTAAATATTTAGGCCTGTGCTCGAAAATTATATACCCATAACAAAATGAGTACAGCGCTGCAACTACAAGGTCTGTTTGAATATTTTAGGAGTCAAAGTAAAGGGAACACTTTTGGGATTTGTGGATTGTGTAAATATCAGTATATGTTTTTAAGCCATGATCACTAAAGGGAAGTAGAGTAAAATTTTACCAGTCAGTGGGTAAAAATGGAAGGGTGTGGTGAAGCATTTTAAACATAAACATACTGCTTTACATAAAAAAGCAACAATGAATCTGTTGCAACTGTTATTTATGATTCATCTACAATTAAACTGGATTGAATAGTTTCAAAATAATGATTAAATCAGTTCCCAAACTTTCATTTAATCTCTACGTGCTGAAGCTATGAGTCATCAGGATATGCATACCTAAAGCCTTTAGGAAGAAAAGCAGATAGCATCAGTTCTGGGGGATTGATTGCATACTTGCAGGGATGATGTCGGTTGCTTCATCAGCGGTAGTTCTTATTTTTTCAAAGAAGAAAACAACCCACCACTGAAGAGAATTATTGTCTACATCACAAAACGTTAGTCTGCCCTAAAGGAACACTCAACACCATGGATATAAAACAAAACTGCTAGTAAAGATAGTGATGTGGCATGGTTTTCTGGTCTTGTATCTCACCACTGATAATGAACAGAGACAGTTGTAATAATGTAACATACTGTAGGTAAATCCAAGGGCAATTATATTTCTGCACAGTAAGTATTGATGTAGTACCCATAATTGGATCGGTAGTAATAAACCTTTTTGTTGTTAATGCAAGTATCATGGCAAAAAGCACAAAAAAAGCAGTTTGCTGCAGAAGTTGACAATTCATCAAAGGAAAATCTGAGGAATGTATAACAGCACTGTTCATGTTGTTGGATTGTGGGATAATATCTGTGAAATATAGAGCATAAACAAACCAGCAGTCTCTGCTTATCATGAAAGATGTGTCTGAAATCCCTATTAAACACAGATCTTACAGACTATCGCTATAACGTAGCCAGACAAACACAGAAAATGTCCTCCCCATAGTTGGTTATTTTTCACATATACGAAGACAGGCACAGAGAGAACTGCTTGATGTATCTCACCCCCAGCATTTTCCTATACAACTCGGTCAGGATCCCACCCACTCCCATCCCTGCTGAACATCTCTCTCGATCCAGTGTGAGGAGAGACGTTGGGATGTATTGTTATGCTTTACACATTCCAGATGAGACTTTAGCCTGTTCCCCCACCCATGAGTGTTTCAAAACATGTGTTCTTTTATGTAATGGATTTTACCCGTTCGTGACAAAAAAAGTAGGGTGTGGTCAAGAACATGGAGAAAAAGCTGCAAAGAGAAAAGCGTTTTTACTTTTATATCGTGTGGGTTTTTTGAATGTAAATATTGAGCTATGACATCTTAACATCATTTTTTTATTTCAACTTTAGAAAAAAAAAAGAAAAGAAACAAAAGACTGTATATGTGGGCATGTCTTTTCCCAAGGTCAACAACTGAGGTTTAGAAAGCACAGTCAGAAAAGCTGCATTAAATCCCATACTCAGCCATATGGTGCAGGCAAGTGGTGAACTCTGAGAAGAAAGTATAGCATGGCAGCTTTAGGGTTTTGGGGGATGGGACGGAAGAACTTAATTGAAAACAGGGGGTTGTTTTTATATTTTTTTCCATTATAAAGTTACCCTTTCAAAACAATTACCTGGGCTCTTGTTACACTGCGCATACAGTTTAGCTTCAACCACTTTATAAAAGCAGAACTCCTGCAGGACACAATGTCACTGTTTTTGATGATGAACTTTTGTATGGTGTAAACACCACATTCATGTTTTGGCTACAAGCTCAACAGCTGAGAGATGCATGTTTAGTGCAAAGAATCCCTTTTCTTTTCTTTTTGCTATTTCTCAGACACATGGAAAAGTGAGTAGAAAATCACAATGCAGCTGACAAGCTAAATGCCACTTTGGGGATGTGGGGGTTTTCCAAGGAGAATATGTAATTCTCTGAGGTCATGATTGGGTTTGTAGAGCTTCGGTCTGTAAAAACTACTCACATGGTTGTGGGAGGAGAGAGTGGGCCGTGCAGACCATATCCTGAGAATCACCAGATCAACTACTGTGTATCGTTGTTGCACAATGGATGACTGGAAACTTCATGGAAGACTGAGAAATCTGTGGTGACAGCATTTCTGACTTGCTGTTGTATTCATATATAGCTGTGACTAGTTATGCTTTTCAGCTTGAGTTTGACTCAGTGTTTCCACCTTACTAATGTTTGAAATGATCATTAACAGCCCCCCCCAAAAAAGATCATTGTCCGTTTTCCCAGTCAGTCTGCTCACGATCAGGAAATTCCATTTTCTATCTGCATGTCTTTCCATGACATATTTTCCTCTGGGAGCATATGTGCGTGTTTTATTGAGTTTGTTGTCTACTTGAGTCACTGGCTGGCTAGCTCACCTCATTTTGCAAGAACTGACGGGACAGGGTGCAGACGACAGGCAGCTGAAGCAGCCCAAAAAACACACGCACACACACACTGCAGGCCACCCTGGTCACACCCAAGGCATCCCAAGCATGCAGTGCCAGGCACTTACAGTGGTCTCTAAATATGACTACAGCTCTGTTGGTGACTCACTTTCACTATATCTGTTTGTGTATTGAGAACATATCTGAAAGAGAGGGTCAGTGTTTGATTGTTGTTAAAATGGCAGCACTGTGTGGTGCGCTGGAACACTTTGGATACGCCACATGTTGCCTGTGAAGAGCTCAGTTAACAGTAAGATTAAGAATGAATAAATTGAGCTGTAACAGTGAGCCAAGTGTCTCTTCTCAGCTATACTCCCATCCCAGGGGCCAACAGCACTGTGACCTCACCCTGCCTCCACCCCATACACTCCTCCTCCAACACTTCCTGGCCAAAAAGCTGCAGCACAGCTGGAGCATGCAGCAGGAGAATAGTAAAAAAAAAACAGCCATTTGGATGGTTACTTAGCCATTCATTCTCTTTTTCTTCCATTCTGTTCCGATTCACATTTTGTCCAACTTTGCTATTGCTCACCAAGTCGGTCAAACACCCATGTAAACACTCACATTCCTGAATTTACACTCACATACACAAGCTCCACTCCCAAGAAGTTTGAGGTTTTTGCTGTCAACATGACTTTTTTTCCCCTAAAGATTGCGGTGTGACTGAGCTAGTGCTGCACCAGAAATGAATCCCGAACTACTTTCTTTGAAAATTGAATTGAGCTGTCGATCAAAATAAACAGCTACAGATGGGATAGGGTAGAGGGGGGTGTTCAACCAGACTTTACCATACTAGGTACTCTGCCAAAAAAGCAGTTGTCTGATACAGGAAATCCAGGAGATGGTCTCCTGCTCAGCTGCAGCTTCTGACCTTTCCATCACATGCAAAGCATCACAGTGTTTTTCAAAGTCAATGGTGCATATTTTAATTTTAAAGCCCAAATCCCCCCCCAAAAAAGACAACAAAAATCTGATAGCAGATGTGAGAATGTTGAGGTTGTTTAAAAGATCAAAATGCTTGCACAATGGCAATTTCTAAGCTGCTTTTAATCCAGCATTTGATATTCATAACATGCATGCCTGCAGGATGGTGGCTGCTTGTATCTGTTACTGCATTTAGGCTTCTTGAGTGACTTTTGTATTAATCAAAGAGCAGAAAATTATATATGTAAAGATCTAATATATGCAAGATATGGACAAATGCAAAGTACTGTACCTTCCTGAGCAAGCATAATAAAAATTTCTTGTCATAAAGTCAAGTCAGACTGTTCTATTGTTGGAGAAAATGTAAAGCCAGCCTGATTCAATCAATAAATAACAAGTGAAAAAAAATAAACACAATAAAGCCAAAAGAGAACACAGAAATACACAACACATCAGTCTATGGTCTGTCAGCGCTGATTGGCTGTGTAAACTCAGAGGAGGAGAGTAAAGCCTGGCTAGCAGGATGATGAAGAGAGCCAGCATCGGCTGGACTTTTCCCCCTCTCCTCTCCAGCTCAGCCCAGAGGGAGCCACGGCCAGAGGGAGTGGAGCATAAACTGGATGACGGAGTTGTTTAATGAAGGACCAACACCCAGTGCAGTGTGCTTTAAAGTCATCTCTCCACATGGAGCTCTGGGATTCTTCACCCTAGTGTTGTTTTCTGTCTCTAAACACACCCTGATTTATGATGGTATTGAGATTTGGGGAAAGTGTTAGAGCCTTTAAGCTGTTGCGGTGTTTCCACTAGTGAAATAGAGCCTGTGTATAAAGTCGCATGAAAACAGGAAGGTGATAGACTGTAATGGAAAGTCTGGTTGGCTGGCAGGCTGTGGCAGGGCTGATATTAGCGCTATAAAATCACTGAGGTTAACCAACGCAAACACTGGACACTGCGTTTTGTAAATGCAGAAGCATGAACATTGCCTTGTTCCACTCAACCAAGTGATGTGAATGAGGATAAGCTTTAATACCCTTCAAAATAGCTGTGAGGCATTTTGAGGTGATATCATAGTCCCTGAGCCGCTTATCTCTCTATACTTTTTGACACTTGCTTATGGTAATAAAAAATAATCTACTTAACTATTATCCAGAATCTGCTCATGCAGACTTTAATTTACTAAATACAATGGAGGATGTGAGGAGCTTAAATTGGTTTGAAGAAACACAGAGATAGTTTGACGTTTTATACATGCAAGTCTATCAGGAAATAAATAATGAGTGTGGCCGAGAGGAGGTGTTGAATGAAATAAAAGTGTTGAACAAAAACAGCCAGATTTACATAAGGCATCAGCCTTGGAAACATCCGCTCTGCTCTGGTCCTTACTGTGAATTAGTGGCGCTGGTATTACTCATTATGTCAGAACAGAGAGGATTAAAATGAAGGAGGGCTAGAAGGTCAAAGTTTAAAGTCGGCCTATGGGAAGTGACCCTTTATGATCTCCCGCTTCCAGCTTCAGAGTATTTTTGCCCCACTGTGGGCATTCAATGTCTGCCAAACAAGAGGTGCATTGTATGGACATACAGCCTCTGTAAGGATGGCGCCAAGTCTGTGTTGGCAAGGATGTAGTCTCAGTGTGTGATCAACATCTGAAGCCTATTTTATCAATCATGGGTTCACTGATAATAAAGTGCTCCCACCAGTGAGCTACTTTCAGAGATGAATAGATAACTTGTTTTTTCAGATGGGAAAAACTAAATTTAAGCAATCTGACGTTTGTAAATGTACATCATTGCACCAACAACTGCCCAAAGGTTTATGTGCGGATGTCTACCTCTGACAGTGTGGGTGTATGATTCACAGAGAGCTCCCCTTCCTTCAGTGTCAGCCAGCCGTGGACAGGCCTTGGAAGGGAAGCAGCATCTGGCAGAGATGAGGGCACAGGGAGCAGCAGAGCCCCCCCAGCTCCATCCATTGTGGTCATGGCTGAGTGCAGGCCATGTTGGACCTCCTGGGGACCCACATGGCTGCAGGACCTTCAGCAGAGTGAAACAGGGTTAGCACAGAAGGACAGAATGGAAAATGAGGGGATGAATCACCATTTCTATCCTTGAGGCAAAAATTTGTCTTCCATGTCCAGATTTTACATTCTAGATGCAGAAAATGGGAGAGTTCCTGTGAAACTTTACAATAGACGGCTGAATTTTATTCTGCATGAGAAAGATAGCGAGAGAGGGAGAGAAACAAACAAACAAAAACAAAACAAAAACACCAAAACATTTGCATATTATTCAGGATAATTTTCCTTGAGAGCAACAGGAACAATCCAGCTTTGCTGAACATATGCTTCAGTCGGCGGAGTTTAAAGAGGGGTAAGCAATTGTGGCTCACTCAACGGAAAAACACATTTTTACACTGAGGATTTGAGAGCAGTCCAAAGAGGTTATGACACAATCTCCACATTTATGAAGGAAACTTCTCGTTGCTCAACAACTGAGGGAGAAATAAGGGGACGGGAGGCGCTTCCTTTGGAATAGCTTTTCCATATGAGAAAACCATAACCACATTCTGACATACCTGCAAAAATTCCGGACAGGAAGACTGCACTGATGTTTGGAGGCTGGTCTAATTTTTCACAGCCCTCAGTTCAGGCATCTGAAGCTCTTTAAGGCAAGGACATCGGAGAAGTTTTGCATCCTCCCTTCTCCTCCCCCCAACGTACGTGTGTGTGTGTGTGTGTGTGTGTGTGTGTGTGTGTGTGTGTGGTCTCCTGCTGCCAGCCCTGCAGATCCAAGTTTTAGGGGTCAAGAGGTCAATGCTGGTGCTGGAATGTTTATGTTCGCTGCTCCTGTTAACACCAATATCCGTACCGCAACATCTTCCCAAAGAATAATTCTGCCTATCTTTGAGAATTCAAAGCCAAAGAAATGTTTCCTAATGATAACAGTTAGTTTTACTGTCTTGGTCTTTGCATGGTTACGTGGAACTTGGCCGACTAAACTGAAGGGAAATGTGGAGCATTTGAAGAGGCAAAGATGAACTACTCTGACAATAAGTGCTGAGATTTAATCAATAAAAAAAAGACAGCCAAAGACAAAATGTATTTTCTGGTGAACAAATGTAAATGACAATTATCAATGATGACAGGAATTGAAATGCAGTCATTCTCTACTTAGCAGGGAAAGAGGGGAAAAAAGATTCTGTCTCTTATAAGAAAGAACAGATGGTCTGCAGAAGGATTATTACTATTTCTTTATGTTTACTTAAAAACCTTATCTCAGAGCAGTTCAAATTCTATACATACTTCATGGGTGGGCCTCCTCACTTGGGCATAGCATGCCCTGCTGCTTACTATGCAGACATTTGGTCTGAGATATGTGCATCAAAGCATGTAAAAGGATGCCTGGCCGGTATTCAGTCTTATCATTCCCGTTACCCACCACAAACACACAGTTGGGGATTACTGGCCAATAGTTAGATTTTTGACCAATTGTAAACCAGCAAACAACTACACACCCATACACACAGTATCGCACCACACCCACATCCCCCTCCCCCTCTGTGCACAACATAAGAGAAATGGCTGTTTGTTAACCATAAAACACACAAAAAAATAAAATAAAAAAAGGAGTTGCGAACAACTGCTGCGAGAATAAAAGAAAATGCTTAGTTGACTGGGGAGTGGTCTGTATATGTTTTCTTTTTTGGGGGTGTACTCATGCACTAATGTGTGTGTGTGTGGGAGGGAAAAAGGAACAGAGCCAGGCAAAGGGTGGTATATGGACAATTTTGTATTCTGTTCCTTTCCTCCCCATCCCCCAATTTTTACTTCCCTTCTTTTTCTGCTTTAACCACCCCCCACCTTCTCCTCAGTCCCCTCCACCAGCAGGTTGTTTAATACTTTCCAGATTTCAGCATGCCTTCAGCCTCCTGGAAGAGTTGCGAGTCTGCTGATGGAATTTGGCGGAAAAGGTTGTGGGTCCAGAAAGGGGCTCCTGACACTACAAACTTAAAGACACTGAGCGCCTCCCATCGGCAGCTTAAGTAAGAAAAATACAGTTGGAAACTGGTGGGGAAATGACATTACACAGCCTCGGGAGCAGATGAGATACTATGAAATGGGTGTTTGAGCGGGAGAAACAGCTGCAAGGCAAGGCAAGGCAGGACTCAAATTACAATGGGTTTGTACAACAGGGGGAGGGAGGTGAGCTGATCTCCCTGAACAAATCAGGAGTCTCCGATTTCTGGTTGAAATGTGTGAGACAACTTTAACAGTTGTGTTCACATCCTTCCTCTTCCAACAAATCATCCCAATGAACTCCGTTGGACAGTCCTGAGCGATGACTTAAAGGTCCTTCTTCTTTACATGTTCTTTTATCTAAGAGTGTGTGTAACACACATGCAACGACATGCTAAATCCTCAACAAATTTTTTTTTTTTTTTTGGGCTGTAAGATGATACAGGGGTATTAAAAAGATCAACTTACACCCCAAAATTGGCCATTATACTGACACGCCCATCACCAGAATGTATGCTCCACATAACCACTAGATGGCAGTGAATAACCATCTTTAGCCAACTGATGGAAGGGGGGGGGGTGGGGGTGGGTATGTCTTTCAGTGGCACACCAGAATGACGCATAATTCTATAAAGGAGTGATTAAAAAACAAGTTTCTTAAATTTAAATGAAAAAGTTGTTCCTAGTCAAAATAGTCTATTCTTCTCAAAGAAAAAAAGTCCAACAGTGTGTTAGAAGAATAATGACATTATACAGGCAGAAAAAAAGAAGAATCAATACCACCACTGGTTTGTATTGACCGAAACAATCTATATAAATGGTCCGTTTTACCACAAGTGTAAGAATAATGACTTTTTCCCAGCCCTCTGGCAGATTGGACACTGAAATAATGTGACTATGACAGAGAGAAAGTGGAGAGAGATTAAGGATCCCTTAAAGTGAAGATGAAAGGCTGAATCTAAAGAGGAATGGAGCGATGTCTGGAGCATGCAGCTTTAATGTGGAGAGATGTGGGGTGAGACCTTGAACTGTCTGCAGCAAGTGCTAACAAAACATCGTGCACTGAACTTTGCCCGGGCTGCGAGGGGCTCACCAGCGCGTGAAAAGCCAAAGGATGGTCTAGAAAATCGAAAGTGACAAAACAGTTTTGAGTCCATGATGATGAGTAGGATCATGGTCTTGGACGAATGCTAAACTCATCCATCTTCCAATCAGCAGGGTGAGAATTACTACTCGTCAGCCATGTAACTTTCCTCATCCATCTCTCAATTCTCTCACATCTTTATAACAATTGCTTAGAAATAAGATTTACTTTAGACACTTTCTCAGACATATATACTCAAGAGTATCTCATAATTTTCTGCTTGTACACTTAAAAGACATGTCCCATTACGACCTGAATTGCTTCCTTCCTTCCTCTTTGGGGAGAACCAAAGAATAGTGACAGGAAGCAGAGGCGGTACTCAAGGAATTCCTTTGTTAAGGCTGCTGACTGAATGGCACTTTATACATATCTTGCTTTATCCTCCGATGCACTCGCCCAAAAGGGCTAAAACATAACAACAGTGATACTCATGGTTCTCTTTTAATGAAAAATATAGGTTACTTTGAATAATACAGAAAAGAAGCTGTAAATATACAGTAAAGATGACAACAGTAAGGCATAATAAACATTATACAGAAAACGCAACTTCTCATCCACACATCATGAACCTTTTAAGTTACCCTAATACAAAATGTAGTGCGTGTGTGTGATAAATATCCAGTATTGCAAACGCATTCTTTACCTCTTTCCTGCATGATAGTACACCTTAACAAACACTGTTTATTTTTCTTCTTTTACACCTGCAAGCTTAAATCTCTTGCATTCAACAGTGATTTCTTTACAGAGAAGCAAGTGACAAACATATTCGACAGGCTCTCCCAAAAGTGAGTTTCACAAGAGAAATTATTTTTGGCTAGAAAATTATAATTTGGCACATGTGTCAGTCTCAGTTAAGGCAGTGAAATCAATCAGCGCAAGTAAGCCTAAGCCTCATGGCTTTAATGATGCAAGAGGCAGAGTCGAGCTGCAATGGGTGTGCAACTTGCATAAAAAACAGCAATCTTTTCTTAATGCTCTTGCATCTGTTGCTGGCTTCTTTTTCCTCCACTCTTCAAACGGACATAACACAAACATAGCATAGATCTTTTCCTAAGATAAAACAAACCAACAAAAAAAAAGAATGAAACAAATACCAGTAGTGTCTGGTTTTACTTGTGCCTGCTTGTAAACTTGATTTTTGACCATATTTACCTTAAAGCCCTACTCTTGTGTAGTGGTGCAAGCTGTTTAAACATAAACGCAGACCCTTGACTAATGAGTATTAATCTTTTTACAGTTCAGTTGCATCACTGTGAATGCTTGGATGTAGAAAAAAAAATAAGGAAGGAAGTGGTTATCAAACTCTTTTCAGTTTCAACTTGCAATGTCAGATAAGTAGAAGAAAGAATCTTCCGTTTGCATCAATAGATATCATAAAAAACAGTAAACTCTAATGAAAAGGAGATTTAAAAGGCCACACGCTACTCTTGACACCTCTGATTTCCCATGGTTACACAATTCTTTATAGCAAGCCTGATTGCATCTCCATTAATTTTGCAGCTTTTTGTCCTAATTTGTTGAAGATAAGCCTGTATGGTAGTCAGTGAATTAATAGAACAAAATTTAAGGTTTTGGTTTTTTACTTTGTGGTTCTGCTATAAAGCAGGGGATGGTGGCCTTCGAGCAGCATCACAGGAACCCTGAGTTTGGTAGTGAGAAAAAGGGAGAAAAATCTAAGATCTGCAATATTTTCTGATGAAAGAGGCTTGATGCGGGGCCTTGCACTCCAGTGACAAACACAGCTCCCTTTATTGTGACAAGATACCCACCAGTGGTCCTGTTGTGACAGAGGCCTTCTGTTAAGCCCAGGCCGCATGATGTCCCACAGCCAGGGAGAGAAAGAACAGGGAGAAAGAGAAGCAAACCAAATGAAAAAAGCACATGTGACACATCAAGTCAGGATAGAAAGAGAAAGGCTAAACTGGGTTTTAGCTGTGGAAAATGTTTTTTCCTAAGGTTCCATTTTAACCAGCACTCCCTGCTTATTCCTAGAATGTTCCATATTCAGAGAGTGTCTGCCCATTTATGTCAGCTACATCAGTGTTCAAAAGGGAGAGAAGATTCAAAATGGACTAAAAGTGGAGGGCAAGGCGCTGAGGTGGATGGAGTTAATGCATCCTAAAGAAGTCACACTTTGTAGCCCTGCCGTTCAAAAGTCCTCCATTTTTTCCACAATCAAACTACACAGTACCTGACTACAGCATTTTCTTTCCATTCAAGTGAAAAGCCACACTGTCAGAGAGCTCGCCAGTTTCACAAATCATTTCCAGAGCTTGGTCATTTTCTAATTTCTTTTACTTTAAAGAGGACTTGAGACTCTCATACACGGATCTCATCATCCTCATCCTCCAAGAAAGAGGAGAAATTGCTCTCCTCTTCCGGTGGTGCGCTGAACGTGGCGCTGTCTGTATCACCAGCGTAATTCTGGCTGCTCGGTTTTTCATCCAGAGCAGCAGAGCCAGAACTTGACATGGAGCAGCTGTCAAGGTGCTGCAAGTGTTTGGGTCGCATCTCTGGAGTGTAATCTGGGGTGTAAGGTCCCCCATCTTCAGGCCTCAGATCAATAGAGCTGGCTGGATGAATGGAGGCCTGCTGTCGCAGCTCTGCTGCCTCTTTGTCTGCCTCCATCTGCTTGTTCCCATCCTCATCTTTTCTCCTATTTTCTCCTTCCTCTTCCTCACCATGGGTGCTGACAGGTGGTGAGGCCCTACCCTCACTGCTCTTGCCCTCCTCATAACCAAGATCATCATCCTCTTTCTCCATCACACCCAAGATGTCATTCAGCATGGAGGGTCCCAGATCAACATGGAATGACATCACAGACTCTGCATGCTTCATTCCTCCTCCAAAGTGAGTGGAGCTTTCTGGTAGCTCAGTCAGTTCACCAAATTTTTGTTCTTCCAGTTCAAGGAAGTGTGCGGCTTCAGCTGCACCGCTGCCATCCAGCTCTTCATGCTGTTTAAAAGGACTCGAAGACAAACTCTTGGCAACCAAGCTGTCCCCTCTGTCTTCATTGTTGAGAAAAGGCAGAGACATGGCATTTTTAACAAATGTTGGCGAACCTCCAGGGACCAGCAGGCTGTTCTCTCTGTCTTCGTCCACTCTGTTCACTGACTGGGAGCGTTTACTGCTCCTAAATGTGCGTGAAAGGAGGCCAGGCCGAGGAGAGCGGGGGAAGGATGTGGTTTCGGGACAAGGCTCGCCTGAGCGTGTGCTGAGGAAGGAAGTGTCTCCAAAAGCATCACCACTACGGCCTACGTGCATTGTATGGCGAAAGTCACCGAGAGGAGCACTGATCATCTCCCTGGTCAGGTCCATACGGGAGCGGCGCTTTGTCTGAGAGGAGGATGATACTAGCTGTTTCAAGATTGGCATGGTGGCAGATTCTGGGATTTGTTTGAGACGTAGAGACAGTCGGCCTTTGAAGAGAGCAACCAGCTCTTGAGCAGTAAAGTTTATCACTGATCCTCAGCTCCAGTCCACCTGGTAACCTGAAAAATTGAAATAAAGCACAGTGAATAACAGAACAAACAAAGAGGAAAATGGTTTGAATCAGTTGCAATACAAACTTAGCTTTATGCATAGTTCTTACATTATGTTGTAAACAGCATTCACATTTGGCGGTTTAATCCCAGAACATAAATAAAGAGCATTTCTAGGAATTTCAAATGTTCCACTAATTGCTCAAGCTAAAGCTATCAATTATACAAGTCTATAATGATAAGCAGTGGTCTGCCATCATCTTTGAGAGATGACCTCTAAAGTTCTATAAAAAAAGATAAGGGGAACACCGCAGGATTTTACTTCAAAACAGAATCATAATTAAGGGCAAAACACAAACCAAGCATCAATCAGAGGAATAGTTGAGGGCCGCAGAAGAGGTTTTTGTAATGAAACTCAGCTTTGGCGGCACCCAACCCTCATCCTCTGGTGTTTGACAAGTCACTTACTGTTCAACATTATACAATGGCAAAATTAGGCTTCCAACAATCATCCTGATTATAGAACATGCAATATATCTATAATTAGTCAAAGAAGTCTGAGGACCAATTTTAAATTATTGATTAAATTAAATACAGGCTCATGTTTAATAGTTTATTAGAGTCAAAAGTCCCTGGATATAATCATTTGCCAATAGAATGAATCTTCCTGTTAGTGATAACAAGATATGTTGGATGGCATTTATACTGTCAAACACACACACTTGGACAGTCAAGTAGACATTATTTAGAGGTGTAGTCACATTGCCAAGGTCTAGAAGAAGACCAAAATTGAACTGGAATATGCTGGGTTTTGCATCATGGACATCAGAGATAGTCAACCAAACACTTTCTGCCAGCAGTGGCTGCTTTGACCATTGTGCTGTAACATATGTCCACCTAATGTACAATTATATTGAGAGTTGTTTTGGAGGATGTGCTACAAAGATGTATTCATGGTGTTATACATGTGCCCAGTATTTTGAACCTTCAGGAGATAAATGAGCCTTTAATTTAAGATAGTGACTTCCGGGAGAGAAGTCAAAGAGAGGTCAAAAGAAAAAAAAAAGATGACTAAATAACATTAACACTCACCCGGACAGATGAAACTTGGAGATTACTGTGCGTTCTAACAAAAAAATGACCCAATCACATGTCAAATCTGAGAGCTAACTGGATAGAGGGGCCATGACTATGCTTTTGGAACTTTCCTCACAAAGTCCTGAACTAAATCTTTCTGAAAATATTGTGGACTGAGCTCAAAAGTCAGGTAAGCAGACGGATCCAATAAATTTAATTGAACTCTACCAAAAGAAAGGTCAAATATCACATTTCTACCAGAAATAAGTTTATGACTACCGAAATATCTAAGAAAGATTAAACTGGCTGAAGAGCATTCAGTCAAATATAAGGTGATCTGCAAGTTATCTCCAGATTGGAGGCAATTACAAGGATAAAAAAAACCTGCAAGACCTAATGTGCATTGTTATAATGATTAAAGATAATTATGACAAATGTATAATCCATCCGTGCTCTTTCTAAACAACTGTTTAAACCCCTGAGGGTTTGAGTGATAGCTTGTAGAAAAAGTGTTTGTACATTATTCATAGCCCCAACAGAGGGAACCTCATCACAAGCTGCCAGACACTCCTGCTTCCTCCTCCTCCTCCTCCTCAGGTGGTGCACCAGAGGACAGGGTGTCTCATTAACTATCCAACCCGACATAAAACACATAAAAAGAACACTGCCACGGTGGTCTGCAAGATGAAGTGCCAGCAGTTTCTACAGACATCAAAAACACATGCATGGCTGACTTCAGGGTGGAAACTCTTTATGTTAACATGTAAGGAGGCCAGAGGAAATGCTTACCTTGCCTTCCCAACTGTGCACTTCTCTGGCTTGCACATTGCCTCGGCCTTTCTGTTTGCTCATGACAACATACAACATCAGCGACTTAACGCTGACTTTGGACTTCTAAAAGGCAAGCTTTCAAAAGATATTCAGGTCAAGAGTGGTTTTTGGTAGAGGCACGATGGGGCAATTTCAGTTGTTTAATGTAGATGCCTTTTGAGTGCATTGACCTTGTTCTTCTGTCTCCACCCCCTTGTGTCTTTACAGTTTGAGCCTCTACTCCTCTTCATGCACACACCTGCTTTGGTCTCCATAGAAACCATCTCCAGCAAGCGAGCAACATTTCCTGTCAGAGGCTGCAGAAGGTTTCGGGCCACATAGAAGCTTGCAACGCAATCATCTGATCATCTAGATAGCATGCAATTTCTATTTGGATTTAAGCATCACTTTGCAACTTGGTCCTGGACTTTTGACAGAAAGCCATAGATTGTTTTCCTTCACATTTAGCACACACAACCCTTCAAGGATGTGTCTCGAGTCCTTTATTACATATGCTTATTAATGTATGACTGCTAAACAGATGAGTCTGAGTATTGATAGATGACTGGGGATTTCCAGAGAAGAAGTCAAAATCTCTCTTACCCTTGGAATCAGAGCAGTGGTTGTGGAAATGTCCCCAGTTTCAAGTATCTAGGGTTGCACATCTCTAAGGACCTCACTAGGGCCAAAAACAAACACCAGCATTACAAAAGGAGGCCCAGAGGTGTGCTTGTCTCAGCATCCCGGTCGTGACAACACGCTACAACTGTGGGGTGGAGAGCCTGCTCACTTCCTGTGTTAGAGCATGGTGCAGGAAAGAACTGCAGATGGTAGTGAAAACTGCTCAAAATGATTACACATACACACAATATCTTCCTTCTATTGAGGGCATTGCACAAGCTGCTCAAAAAAATTGACAATTCTTCACATCCTCTACACACCGCAGTGAAGGCACAATAGAGTGTGTTCAGTGGGAGGCTTCGTCAAGTCGGTTGCAAGACGGAAAGGTACCGGAGATCATTCCTGCCAGCAGCCATCACCCTCCGGAACAAGGCCCTATCTTCGACT
>JBBBVU010000022.1:14879620-14897444 GCA_037177055.1 Atherinosoma microstoma | reverse complement strand
CCCTCCGGAACAAGGCCCTATCTTCGACTTTAATTTAATTGTTTGTATCATCATTATTATTATTATTTTGAAAAAAAACAAAAAAAACACTCTGCTACAACAATAATTTCCCTCTAAGAGGGATAAATAAAGTATTTTTCATTCATTTCCTTTCTTTAATTTTATTTACATTAACAATGCAGAAGCAGGGCATCTTGCATTATGAAGGACCCCACCCACCCTGCAGACTGACTGTCCACCCCCTCGGGCACAAAGCTGCGAAGCATCAAAGAAAGAGTGTCGAGAGTCAAAGCCAGCTTCTTCCCCGGAGGCTGTGAGATGCAGGAACTACCAACTTTAATGAATGACCATCCAACCCCTCCTCTTTCATTGTGCTGCTGCCACTGTTTAACTGCTCTGCTTTTAACATGTTTTTTTATGTAATCTGATTTTAATCCATAAGAATGATCTAAAATTAAGTTATTTTGAGTTTATATTTATTTTTGAATAATGCAGCTTGATTCAAGTAACAAATTGCATTTTCTTATGTGTCAGTACCTTAAAATAATAGTAAATTTTAACATTGCCTTACGTTTTCACGTATTCATTGCATCTATGTTGTTTTTGATAAGTTACTATGGAAATTTAATAAAAAGGTTGAAATATCCGTGTACAGTGGACTAGAAATGGGAGACACGTGTGGAACATTGCAGCATTTTTTTGCCTGAGCCTGGATCATGGTACAAAAACTTTCCCTGAACTCACCAACACAAACGCAGTTTATTTTGCAAGAATGTGTTTATTATTGATGGAGCCTATTCTGAATTGTTATGGGGAAATAATGATGGGAAATATTCACACCCAGCCAGCAAGATAAAAACAGCCTTTTTTTTTTTTTACAAGTTTCTCTCTTGGGTGGCATAAAGAGGGGAAAAACAACAAGTGGATCAAACAAGCAATGATGGTGAAAGCTCACCTCCCACTCCTTTATCTACCCCCCAGGCAAGGATCAAGCTGAAAAAAAGCAGTGCCCATTTCAAGGGCACGCATGCAAGATCCCGAAGCTCTGCAGCTCCACATTGGCAGCCTTGATCAACATTCCTATTGAGACACCGGCAAACTAAAAGGAGTGTGAGCATGCACAAGTGGGTGTATGTGAATTTAAAAAAAAAAAAATGTTAAAGGGCCTGAGAAGAGACCAGTAAGCGTGGGAACTACTGGGTCACAGCATTAGGAGAGGGGAGGTGGGGGCGTTGACTCTATAAACAGATCCACAATCCAACTGTAGCAGAGCCCACTGGAGACACAGAATGGGGGACAGAAACGGTGAGGACAAGCAAACGAGGCGCATCTGCATCCTTTCATTCTGACAGTAATGCTTCTCAGACACTAACACATTCTGTGCTAACCTCCAGACCTCGAGGCCTTTGAATGATACATACAGATTACAAGGTTGACTGAACTGCCTTGATATGGATGTGGTATTTCTCAACTGGCGAGTAAAAAGCAGGAGCAAATGCATGCATGCACACTGTGATAAACACAAACACACTGGGAATGGTCTATAACTGTGCCGCTTCACTTCTCTTTTTGCATCGATTTGGGGAAAAAAAAGAAAAAAAGATATTTCAGTTCATTTCCTAAGATTTATTTATGCCACTTGAGCATAATGTTGACTCTGTTTATGTTTCACACATCTTGATGATATTGTGTGGTAAAAAATGACCGAGCACCCTCATTTCAAAGAGTGCAAAGAGTCAAGAAATATTGTGGGAAGTTAATTAAAATGGATTGTTTTTGCCTTCAACTAAATGGGCGAAAGGGAGATCACTAGATCCAGCAGTAACCTCAGTAATGCTGCAGTGATTTGTTAACACGGCAGCATGAGGGGAAACGAACAAACAGGGGGGCTTCGAGTCTAAGCTACGAGTCAAAAAAAAATAAATAAAAAAATCACTCCTATAATTAACAAGCACCCATTAAGTTTTTATAGCTCAGCTAGCACAAAAAGCCTCAAAGAAGAATCTGAATTTATATGCAGGACAAAAACTTCAGAACGAGATCACAGAGCAATATTGACTGCGTGGGTAATTTGTGTTTAAGGAGTTCATAACTTTTCACTTCTTGTCAATACTTTCAAACTAGGCCACTCAATACTAATACACAAGAGATCACTCCAAGACTAACACACAACCTCTCGAATGTGACTTATGGTCCATTTCCAAAACGAGGTATTGACTCGCCTCCTTTGTGCTTAATTTGTCCTGTGTGTATTCTACTGTCTGGGGTTGATGCAGTGCTGCTTCAGGGTCTCTGTCTGCAACATTTGAATTCACTGACCTGGATGGACAATTGCGTGACCTGAGGGTAAAAGACAAGACATCATGGGGAGGGAGACCGCATGCAAATCTAAATCTGTGAGAAAAACCGGGAGAAATCTGCTGTTATTCCTGAAAAGTAATAAACTCATATTTAAGTACAACACTGGCAAGAACTATACTCCGACAGTCACAAAGTAGACTCTCGTACACATGCTTAAGTAATTAAGCAGACAAATGTCCTCTAGTAGATGGTATCTAGCATGCAACTCAGTTAGCGGGCCTGAATGTTCCATTTAGGAGGGAGCAGCCACAGGACAAACAGTGGAAATTACATTATCTCTCAATCACACAAAAAAGGGAACATACATCAAGCAGATGACGCCTCCTGAGATAAACAGCAGCGAGAAAACATGCTGTCCTAATGAAAATTTACAAATGAAGCCCTCCTTCTGACATGAAAGCCAAATTTAGCTGTTGCTTTAACAGGCCTTTTTGGGGTGCCGGAAGTGTGTCATTTGCATGTGGATTCAGAATAAGCTGTTGATCTTCATTTCCTTCCTTCTCAGTAGTGGAGATACTATGTAGCACCTCCATCTACTTCCACGATGGGATTTAGGTGAAACTGCATTAAATGAACTGGACTCTTTGCAAATTTCATTCTGCTAACTCTTCCGTATTAAGTCTGAAAAATCTACAAATAAAAGCTAAGCGAGAATACAGCAGGTAATTCTCTGGAGAATTCATGGCAAGTCAGTGTGCAAGCTGCTAACGGGTGCTACTCAATAGTCTTTAAATTCTTTTCACTTGTTACTTAATATTCCGGATGTGTGCCGATACAGCTCAGATGAATACATATACAAACCCTAATCTGCTAGCCTTGATACCCTCGGAGACTAAATAAATACTTGAAATACTTGAACAGTATTGTCTTGCTTCCCATATAATCTACACAGATGCCATTCCATTTCTGTTATGAACATTTCCAGTTATAAGAATGCATCTTACACCAAGAACCTCCTGCTGTCTGCTGCATGTGAGAATTGCCAAATACGGGATAATTTGGTGCAAAATTCTCCTTAGTTTAGAATTTAAAAAGGCTTTCGAGCATGTAAATCCTCTCAGGTGTATAGAGCGAGGTGATTCTGCTAGTTTGGGCATTGTACAGACTTTTTAATTCCTACACAGCCACTTTTATGTCAAACTATTTCATAACACAATTAAAAATGCATAGCTAAAACAGCTATGCATCTTGGGACCGTTAATAAAACAAAGCAAGGAAGTCTCTGGGGGCATTAAACTAATATATTAATTGATTAAATAACCACTACATAGATCAATAATAGCTCATATATATTTAAATAATTCAATAATAACACACACAGACAAAACACCTTTACAACTGTCTTTCAAATATTCCCACTTCAACCTACAAGGCCTGTAGGGGGCTGTAGCCTATCCACTGGTCTAGAGGCTTGGAGTGGTCGCCAGTCCATGCCAAGGACAACAGAGGGAAACAGACAACTATGGAGGTTGGCAGTCACCTAAGGCATACTTTCGAATTACTGATTTACCCAGCATCCATGTTTCTGGGCTTAAAGTAAACCAGGAGACTCAGAAAACCCACACAGAAAACGTGCAAGATCACACAGAACAGTTGTGCCTAAA
Source organism: Atherinosoma microstoma (assembly GCA_037177055.1). Lineage (NCBI taxonomy): Eukaryota > Metazoa > Chordata > Actinopteri > Atheriniformes > Atherinidae > Atherinosoma > Atherinosoma microstoma. Next base: position 14,893,479 of record JBBBVU010000022.1, on the reverse strand, counting down.
TAATATGATTCTTCCAGAAACATGCCTCTGAGCACAAGGGGGGGGGAAGACAAGCATTCTTGCTTGGATTTCTCAAACGGGGGTCCAAAACTTATTGTCTGTTTCTGCCTGTTTTTTTTTTTTCTTCTTTTTTGTGTGCATGCCAACTTATACCTGGCAAGCAGACAAGGCAGTGTGTTATGCTAATGTCACGACTCACCCAGCACTGTGCTCTTTAAAGATCAAAGAACAACAGAGTTTTAGAGCTTTTCTACTAACAATACTGCCTGGGGGTTTTTGAATTGGTATTCATGTTGGTAAGATCTCAATCTGAATCTAACCTAAGGTCAGTGAATGGAATATCTGCAGTAAGCAACTCTGACTGGAGAAGCAGAATCGCTTACACAGAACTTGGCAGCACAAAAATAAAAATAAAAAAGGCTCTGTACAAGTAAATCATAATGCAACTTAAAAGCCTTATATTTACAATAATAGGGGCGATATTTGTGTCGTCACGATCATCAGAAGGCTCTTTAATTACTGTACCTGTTAAATTCCACAGGCAGATTTGACCAGCTGTTTGGAAGAAAGGAAGCAGGCGGTACTCTTTCAAAGGAGCCCCGACAGCCAATGAAAGATTTCCTGGCAGAAAACAGGCCTAAAGCAAGGCAGCTAGACATGTACCAGCTGACCTCCAATACCCGAGAGGAGGTGACTTGTCTCTGTTACATTTACAGCCAACACAGCCTCCAGACATGACACTCCATCTTTTTTCTCTCCACAACTGTCTGCTGTGATGAAACTGACAGCTTACATACACTGACACAAACGGCGGATGTCATGAAGAAAAAAAAAACAGAAAAATCCTGTGTTCCCATTCAACATATTCAAGAATGAAAAGCCTTCTGCACATTAAAGCACAGCGATAACCATCAATTTCATTTCCCTGCTTTGCCTTTGCATACACAAACAATGTTACACATTCCAACTGTGCTATTATCTCTGTTTAGGATAAAATGTTACAGCCATGCTTCTGAAATCGTGGCCTGCATGCATCAACATCTGCGTCATCTGTGAAATGGGCACGCCATCTAAATACAACTGGAGGGTGGGGGCAGAAATTATTGGCACCACTCTGATATTTAGAGTGTCTCCAAATAATGAGAGGGAATGATCAGAAAGCAGATCTGTAACGGCAATATCATCAAGAGAACATGCAAGAAACAACCGCTTAACATTATTTCTAATGCGTTAAGTAATGAGAATGAGCTAAAACCCTTCCAGACCTGGAAGGTCATTAGGTCATTCATAAGTACCTCTCAGCACAGAGTCATCTGAGAATCCTAATAGTCCATAGCATATGCACATAGAATATGAAGAATATGAGTAATTACCACCGGGAGACAGATGACTATTACCTTAAAACTGCAAAAAGACGACAGCTTCCTATCAGCAGTCTGCACAAACACGGATGCCAGAGATTTAATGAAGAATTATATTAGGGGGTATGTTCACAGGAAGGGCAGGGAGAAAATGAGGCAGCAAACCCTCCCATCTCTCCGGAAATCTTCTCAGCCTGCCCTTCCTGACCACTCTGTGTAAACAAGGCTTTGCTCCATCATTCTGTATTACAGCAGGGCTGTCCAAACAAACACAGCCCATATCTCCATCAACACTCAATTTTAATAACTTACAGCAATGTGAACCAGTGCTGACAATGTGCTCAACAACTGCTCTTCACGCAGTGTGTATCAGTGCATGGAGACCCTCAGGTTTGGGTTTAATTATTCTTGAAGATGTACACATCCGGAGCTTCCATACAGCAGGCAGCTGAGTCACCACAGGTGCTGAAAGGCTCCACCTCAGGCCCGGCTGTCTTTATCATGGGTATCTCTGAAACGCTGCGAAGAAGAGCGAGGTTAAATTTGAAAAAACACCGGCGAGGAAATATGAGCCATTTGATGGAAAGAAAGAATCCAAGAAAATTATGGGATTCAGAAAAATGTAGCTTTTAAAGTGGGAGAGTGTCATAATTACAATGTCAGAAAGGCACAGACTGATGGGATGCGAAAGAAGTAGCTTCAAAGAACGGGGTCATTGGGGGTTTTGCAGTTCTTTAAAGAATATATTTTAAAATGCTTTGGTTAATTTGTGAAGATAGAGAGGCAATCAACTTCTCATGCACAGCAGCTGGATTCTTGGAAAATTTGCAAGCTTATGCTCATTAGAGAATCCATCATGCCAAGCTCAAAGCTATTCGTCTGGGACTGAACAACATCATATAAATTTATGAGTGAATTTTAGGAAGGGCCACAGGGTCAAAGAATTAAATCTAGATTTTTGTTTTTTTGATTTTTTTTAAAATAATTTATTTATTCACCATTTTTGTTTGCAGTACTATGAACTGCTGTTCCATTTTATTTGTCTGAGCATCTTTGGTAGGCAATAATTGAAAAAAAGATACTTCCAATGAAATGCTAGAGAGCAAAACAACATATTAACCAGCTGCAATATTCTTACATATTTGTTGCTTTTAATAAAATAATCTGTATTTGCAACTCAGTCATTAATATTTGGAATTTACTGTTTTTAATATCCTGACAAGCCTAACCAATCTCATATTTTGTAAAATAAAATGCCACCAACACCTCAGCAATTTCCATGTGTGACCCTATGTCTTTTAGAGCAGATTCTGGAAAAAGAGGCGGCAATTGACACACGTACAGTCCCATTCCACTCCATGACCTTGTTTCTGATGCTTCAATAGATTTGTCTTGCTGCTCCTTTTAGCTTAAAAAAGATTGTAACAAACTTTATATTGCAGCTTTATCTGTTCCACATTAGACATATCACTGAAGTAATATTACTGCTTTGCTTTTGGCATCATTTCACCTTCAGTGGCTGCTATTATTCAAGCTTGTTGTTATTGGCAAAGCTCACACATGCAAGCGGTTTGAAGTGGAAGAGGGCCAGGTTACTGTCCAACTAAAAAGAACTGCTGTTGCTTAAAGGGGTAGTAATACATGACCATAGGAAATTACTGTAAGCAGCAGTAACTTAGACTAAATCAAACACGTCCAAAACCAAAAACAAAACCTTCCAAACAGCTGATAAATCTCTTCATGTTGAAAAAAAATTGCCAATTTGGACTCTTCTCGAACCTAAAAGGTGTTTTCTTGAGCATATGAGAAGAAACGATAAGGCAGCAGCGAACTGATGAAAGACTGTGCCCAGTGGTACAAACACCTACACACCACTATATGTTAACATAGCAAGTTGTTTTTTATGTTAAGCTTTAAAACCCTGTATGCTAAAAAGACACCAAATTAAGCACAAAGCTGGATTTTTGTTTTTGTTTAATTTCCATTCACCTACAAAGTATTCTTGAAACCACCTGCCTTTTCCAGAAAAGTAGTTAACAAAAAAAAAACCTTTCCAGATAGTTCAGGGCAATGTGGGGAATCAGGATAGTAATCTAAAGTGTAGCTCAAAAGAGAAAATTTGTCTACAACTTATTCATTCATAATCTATAATGAACTTATTGGAAAATATAAAAGATTTAAACATTTTTGATGATATAAAGAGTAAGACTGTAAAACCCTAAAGATTGCAAGCTCCTGTCGTTCTCTGTTGCTTCAGTAATGTCAATTCAATCCAATAACAGCATCTACTAACAAGGAAACAGAACAGCATTACCGAGTAAACATCCCCTCCAGCTAACAAACCCCAACATACAGGGTCACAAAGCAGCATGTTGGACAACAATGGAACCAAAAAACAAATGGAACCGAACAAAAGATGCAGGAACACACACAATATTCAAACACAAAGCGTGCAAGACGTCCTTAAATGTTTATGTCTGGATGATCATGTCTTAAAACATAAATTGAGCTGGCAAACTATAATCCATGTAGTTGACAGGATTAAAGTTCTATTAACTGGTATTTTCCACTGATCTGTGCATTTCTTTTAGCACCTAAAGCACCTTCAACAGCCCAGTATGTTACTTGCATTACGCATTTATCAAAAAGTCATGTCAAAAGCAAAGTAAAGTCTAAGATTAACCACATTCACCATCACGATCTTCAGAAACATTCCAGGAAAAAAAAAAGTGTTTATATTGGTATTTCCTGGAATGTGAAGGGGCTGGACAGGACGCACACACTGTCGCAAATGAGCACACAAACTGCAAACATGTTCAAACATGGGCACATGACCATACACTCATATGCCACAAATAACACAGTTTCACTTCACCATTACCACAGCAGTATTTTCAGATGCTGATTGGCTCCAAATTAGAAAGTTAAGAACTGAAATGTACTCACTTTTGTAAACACAATTATGGCCAAGTTGTGATTCTTGGGTTACGAGCCAGAAAATGCTGTCTAAACTGTGCTGCGCTCAAAAACTGAGGGGCTGGCACAACATCCAAAAGAAGGAAGGAGAACTTTCACCTTTGAGCACTAAACATGTCTCCTGTTGGCAATTAGATGCTTTGTAATTTAAGAAGCACAGAACCTGAGCAGGCCAGCGAAAGATCTGTCACTTCTGCTAAAAGGCCTTCCAGATGCACGCATGGGAAAAAGTAAACAGGCTTAGCCTATGGCATATCAATCTTGGATGATGATGCTTCTTGTTTGCTGTGTAATCAACCTAAATCCATCACACTGTCCAAGCAAGCAGAACAATGTGACATCTCACAAAGCCCCTACTTGTTTTGGTTTAAACAGGATGAAAGTCACATTCAAACCCACAAACACAAAGAAAACCCACCCAGTTTCTCCCAAATACAGACCACAGATAACCTCATTTTCTCTAACAACCGAGTTCTTGTCAGCACGGTAATGATAGAGCGATGGCCTACAAACCTGAACCCTGTGTCTTTATAACATCGCTCAGTGAGCATATCATATGCCACCCCTGCCAAGCACACTCAGCAGGACTGCCAGGTCAACACACTCTGGGATGAGAGGGTGATGAACTGGACAAATAGGCTAGCACACGTGTGCAGAAATATGACTTTGTTCCATCTGATCATGTAAAAACCGTGATCCCCTACTACTTAAAGTTTACAAATGTGTTTAAAAATACCACTACTGAGAGGGAAGGAATTGCACAGAAATAAAATCTGTTATGAAACATTTTGGCCTTACTCTATGAATAAATTAATGTTTGTAAGATGAACACAAAAAGCTCTTTTCCAGCAACAACTTCCTCCACAAATAATAGGCCGCTGATCAGTAATTTCACCCTTTTTAACAGCACTTAACTCAGTCTTGTGTGAACCACTAACTGGTGAGTGGATCGATCATATTACAATGAAGCGCTGATTCTGGGTGGGTCAGTGGCAGGAGAACAATACAGCTGACCCAAAGAAACAGCAGCCACGCGCATTGTGCATTCAGCCGAACCAGTGAACAGAGCTGGATTAAATTTCAGCTGCATAAGCAAATTAAAAAATGCTTTTTTAAATGCATTGGGCCTTGAGTGTGAGGACAAAAAAACAAAAGCATATCTGCTACACTTACCGAGCATCTCATTCATAAAAGCCGGCTGCAGCTCCACTTCTAGGCCCCCAGCAGGTCGATAATGGGGGTGCGCTCATCAAAGGAAGGAAGATGTGAGGCTCTCAGATGTGCTTTTTTCCACTCCAAGCAACGCTGCTACAACAGTGAGAGCAAGCTATTTTAATTGTTAGGCAAATACTACAGTGGCTGTCACCGCATCCTCCCAAACGGTGCTTCTGCTCTGAGGGGAAAGAACTCACTACAATGCGTCCTGCCGTAGTGCGAGTGAGCACGCCCTCTTTTCATGGCTCCTTAAAGACACAGGGTACCAGCGTGGGGTCGGCCTGACTGGCTGCTGGAAACCACTTTCACAAGGAAAGACGGGAGTCTGCGTCAAGTTACACTCAAGATGTTTTTTAAAAGAAGGAATCAGTACAAAATCTGATAAATAGTAACTTGTGTCCCAAGTTTCAGATGGGGCACTGAGTTAAATTTTAAAACACGCGAAAAGCCAGGATGTGTTTCACTTTATATTTTAAATCTGTTTTACTGCAAAACAGCAGTAGCCTACTGCCCAGTGTTATGCATTATTTCTATCAGTGTTTTTGTATTAATGCTTTATATTTTCACTGACTGAACGGAATGGATTTGCATCATGTGTACATAAAATCTAATATTTTAAAACCAAACGTTTAAAAACAAAAGACAAATGATATAATAGCATTTCTCTGATAAGATCTGCATCATAAATATAGGATAATTTTATTTTCAGTGGAATTATAGTAGAATGAACACATCTATAGGCCTATGTTGCTTTAAGACGAGCTTTCTCCAGACTTCCTAAATTGCAAATGTTAGCCAGGTTAATTACTCTGCTTCTTTGCATTCCTCTCAGTCTGACAAGACAAAGGGCTTTAATAAGTGGCTGAAGCCTTTGTTTGATCTTGTGATCTGGCTGATAAGCTGTTTTCAACTATTAGTACCTTTTAAAATGGAAATTAACAGGAAGCAGTCTTGCACTACCACTAAACTCAGGGGAAAGGAATGTGTGAATGGTTTACAATTATCAGAAGGCAAAGGTCACTACCTGAACAGGAGAACTTTTCACTTTTGTCTGTCATTGCTACATTTTAGCCATGCAATGTATGAATCCATGGAGTTTGTGGAAACACTTCTCATTTCCATCAACTGCACAGAGTCATTTCCTCCCTTTGGCTTTGTTCCCAGAATGCTTCGTCCCACCAGCTGATGGGAGAATATGGCTCTTTATGATGAGAATTTGACTGCGGTGGCCTTTTGTTCAGTCTCAAGCTGCATTCAGAGTTTAAGTTATTTTTTGACATTGTCAGGCGCCCAAAGTATTAACTTAACTACTTTGTTCAGCTAAGACACAGTTAAAGTGAGCATTAAATGTGTTCAGGGTAAGATGATGTTTCTCCCACAGCATGCTTATTAAATCTGCTCAAGACAGGAAATTAGAAAATAGATGTAGTCTTCTTTTTCATATTCATTGCCAAAGATTCCAACGGAAATTCTCACAACACTAAAAAAAAAGGAGAAAAATGTTCACAAATTATTTTACAATCTTTAATTACAGCGAAAAAATTATTTACAAGTATGAAATATGTTTATATATCGATTTGATTATGAAAATACATACAAATACTTTGAAAAAAAGCCCAACGCACGATTATAAAACGTATGTGAAATTGATTTTCTTTGTAGTTCCCTCACACCTAAGATTACACTTTATTTCACATCCTGGTCAGACAAAGTTAAAAGGGCTTACACCCCTTTATTGATGCTTTTTTGTATACTCCTTTGGCCTGTCTTACCTATCGCACCCCATTTCACACTTTATTCATCACATATGTCACCTATTGTTTTGAGTATTGCCAACACATAATCACAAAGCTTTGGTCTGGAGATGAGTTGCTCATACAGGGTCTTTAGAGCAGTTCTGGATGCTCGGTGTGGTGAATACTTTTGTGCAGTTGTGGTATATGATGAGCTAGGACCTGTGCCCGTATACTGTATGAGGATAACTGGACGGACCCCGTGGCAATTGACAGTCATTGAGCAGTAATTGATTGTCTCATTATGATTATTTGATCACTATTTCATTTGTTAGTGAGATGTGATCCTCTCATGCTTAGGCCTATGTCTTATGTGACATGCAACAGAATGTTCAACCGATTTAAAAAATTTTTTTTAAGGATTGAAAAACAATTTGTAAGCATTTGTCTCTTTTTCTGTTAGTGTTGTGAACATTTGCATCATTGCAAACATGCACTTCATATACTCACTGAGATGTGTTAAGCAAAAAAGGTTAAATGCATAATTGTAGTCAAAGTTAGTCTTCTCAGCAACAAAAAAGGTAAGTTCAATATCAAGGGAATGAACATCAGCAATAGCACAACTCTTCATAGAAATTGAGCAATTTCCATTGCTGTCATGAAGAATGAACAAATTGTGTCCTCAGTTGGAGAACAACAATGACAGATTGTTACATCTAAGTGTACTGCTTTAAAAAAAAACTTTGACAGCTTAATTTAGTCAAATATCAGAAGAGAATGTTATGATCAGTGTTTTTCTCAGCATGATAGCTTTTATTTGTCTTTTTATATTTTCAAGTTGTTCTCAGTTCTGGTATGTGACGTTATAAAAAAAAATCCAAAGATCTCTGGCTTTTTTCCTCCAAACATGGGACCACTTTTTGAAACAAATTGTGCCGTTTTTACCACCTTTCTACTTATTTACCACTTAAAGTGCTTAAATGTAAATGCTGTAGTCACCCATATGATCATGCAGCACTTTTTATTCTCCATGTTGAACACATATATATAGTAAATGTGGATCAATCACAAGGAACAATTTTTTTAGTTACAGATCTAGTCACAAAACAAAGAATACAAACCTTTTGATTAGTGGATGACCTCCAGTGCTTCTTGAGCCACATGTTTTTTACTGTAATTTTTAGTTTTTTTCTCATTAACTGTCTGCTGTTCCATGATTGTGGTGTGATAAATAGATAAAGAACAATTGTATCCATAAATTTGTAACTATATTGCCATCTATGAGGGCAAATACAATGTCAAAGATATAATAGCTGTGACTTATTGGGCAGTTTGGAAAATGTTAGCACACCACTTTGCACAGCTAAATGTTGAAAGCTCTCATAAAGTTCATCTAATTTTTTGACATTGCTGGAAAAAAAAGGAGACAGGCTCAGTTTAATGATCCCACAAGAAAAGGAAAATGACACATGGCACTCCAATATCTCAGAATGAAATCATAGGCTTTTTTTGTTATTGTTCAAAACCTTTTAGAATGCTGTAACTTTCAATTTCCATTTGCAGGACCCGTTGTTATTATGCCCTAATTTTAGAGTCACCAGTCAAGACGAATTGGCTGCGCCGCAGACGTGCTCTGATGCATTCCAACAAACGCAGTCAGAATCAGGACGTGTTAAGTCGATCCCATGAGGAGACACTGAGCTGAAATGTAAAAATGTGACAGATTTGTTGATGCGAAGCTGCTTCTGTTTCTCTGTTGGTAGATAAATGTGAGTGAGGGAAATATTTCTCTCTATTTCAGAAGGTGAAAAATAGATATGGAAATGTTTAATTTAATGAATGAACATGATGTTGACCTGCAAAATAGAAACATTGGAAGGAAATGCAACATTTTTCTTTTAAACACTGAGCTAATGGTCATAGTATATCCACAAAATACGTGGATAGGAAAGTATTTTAAAATCATCAATCAATGAGGTGCAATTCAGTAACCAAGTAGTAATTCTGTTTGCATATTGATCATCATCCATATGCAGATCAACCCACTTTAACAACTAGTCAGTTTGATTCATAGTGAGCTTTTCCTTTTGTTCTTTGTCTCTTAGTGTCTACAACTTGGGCAAAATATGTTCCAAAAGGCATCTCTCTTTCCCCTGACTAGACTTTCACCTTCCCCATAAACCGATCAGCATGACCCCTCTTTGTTTTGTGTAAAATCAATGTTTTCTGGCCTGAAATAAGAAGATTACCCTGGCACCTGTATCAACCTTCTCCCAATTTTCAGCATGCTTGCACCAGATCAGGCTCTTCCTTGAACTCGTGCTCTTACGCATCCAAATCATGTCTCTGCTGTGGCTGAGAGAAATCAGGTCATTCCTCCACTGTAGGATCAAGTGTCAGAAATCACTTTATAATTCCCCGATCAGGCAAAAAGGTCTGCTGAGGACTTACTCTGTGAAATGGTTGTCTGCACGGTCTGATAGGGCTTCTATTTTCTTTAAAACCATTGTTTATACAACAGTTATAAGGCTCAACTAATCCTCTCGTATGTGAGTATTATAAATCCCCTGACTAATTCGCCAATGAATGAATTATTCTTCATAATATTCCATCATATCCTAAAATGTTCTGATGATTCATGAAGAAAAAGTCATCAGAAAATAGAAGAATTTATTTTAGACAGCTACCATGAGTCAGGTCCATATTGGTTCTTTCATTGTGCAGTGTATACATGTTGACATTGGACAATGATAGACGGTATTAGTTTATTCACTACGGGCATTTCCCATGCAACCTTTTGTAAAGAATCTGCATGTTCAGCATGTTGCAACAAACATAACATACTGCATGTGTATCTTCTTAGCATAACACAGTTTCAGAAATCAAATGAATGTTTTACTTCCCTGTAACATGTTGAACAAACATCATGTGACAATCTGTAGAAATGATTTTACACATATTACCTCAGTTCTGTTTTCTGTCCAAAGATTAATAATTTTGTAAGAGACTATAAAATATTCAGTACAAGCTGTCATAATGTTTTACCCTTTGCAAGAGGCCAATTTCATATTTTCTTCTCAAGAAATTCGAAAAGAAAGCGACTTCAGTTTCATTACTGTTCTGAAAATCACCATCACCTGGGAAACTTTTGCACGATTTATTCTTTAGGAACCCAATGAAGTTTTTTTATTGCTCGTTTGACAGCTTTTTATAGAATATATATCATGTGGTTGCAATGTCAACTTATTAGAACCAAGACAATTTGTGCATTTGGTCCTCAGTCATTTTCTGTGAATAAGACAATAGCAAATGGATGCATATGAAGAAAGTTGAATATCTTACTGACATGAGCACCAGCACACAATCAACATCCTTAGACTACTATAAAGGTGCCACAATGCTTTAATGTGATTCATAACATGTCACTAGTGATGTTCGGAAACTGTTGAGCTTGAAGCTGATTGATATAAATATCTGGTAAACAATATGAGACAAGTACATATAGTAAACACATACTGCAGCTCCAACAATGACTAGGCAGAGTGAGAAAGTCAAAGGCAGCCGAGGGCCACAGTGAGCACTAGTGCCTCTCTCCAAGGCAGAGTCCACTCCTCACTATCAGTTCATCCTTTGTCAAACATTTATTCCATCAGAGTTGGTTTTCCTTTGTCCAGTCCCAGCAAGCCAAGTGGTCCATACTCTATATGGATCTAAAGTGGTTTTTCATAAAGCTCTCATGATAAACAATAATACAGTGTTCTTAAAACAAGGATATTTTTTTTCTCAGAACTTTCAGTTCTCTTCTTCCTTGTTTATATGGTTGATCATTCAAATAAATTTAACAAAGCAACGCATTAAAATCCTCAAATGATTGTCTTTCCATAAAATACAGATTACATAGATTAACCAACCACACGCGCTAAACACAGTCATACATACAAACTCTTCACAGAGGAGAAAGCACTATTAAAGATGCCTGCAATGCTTAATAATGAGCAAGGACTCTGTCTGTAAGACAGAACAAAAGATCAAAATTAAATAGAAAAAGAGCAAAATACAAATAAACCAACAACTAAATCAAAGACTGGTCTGTCCGCAGGGTCCTGTTGTTAAATGAAGGAGAGCTGCGTGTCAAACAAAAGAGGAGAAGCCCGCGGTAGGTGCCTGAGCGGCACAGCCCAGGCTGCTGGGGGGCCGGTAGAGGGTGCTGTGCTGGCTGGGGGGTTCGGAGGACAGCAGGGAGGGGGTGGGAGTCCGGCTTCCCTTCGGCCTGAACATAGTGCCCTGACCCTGGCACTGGGGCTGCGGGGATGGGGCGCTCTGGGGGACGAGAGGGGGTAGAGGGGGCACGGGCGGCGGGTGCTGGCGGGACTCTTGTTCCACCAGTGGCTCGGGCTGGGAGTAGCCGTACGCAGGCGGACGAGAGACGCCCTTCTGCTGCCGCCGCCAGGAGTTGTAATACGTAGGGTCGCTGATGTAGTGGTTGACAAAGGAGTGGGTCTTCTGCCGGCTCTGATCCATTTCATATTCGCTGTCGCTGCCCTGTGAGCCAGTCGCCACAAACATAAGTCACTTGGATTGTTAAAAATTGAAGACAGCAATGTTACTAAACAGATACAACACAATATAATGACAGCTACATTTTCACGCTCTCTAATCGGGGCTAATTCTATTCCTAGTATTGTGCAGTTCATTGACAAACCACACAACACTGAGTCAACACAGCAGGAAACCTCTACTCACAACTCTAAATCTATTACTGCATGATAAAGTCTATAAGGGCATATTATCACTTATATTGAGAATTTGTCAGACACACTGTAGGGGGCTCACCCATATCTCTGTGGAGTACAAATATAATAAGTGCACGCAAGAGTGTCCTAGAATTGGACAGAGATAATGTTTACAGGATTAGTTTGTTTTTTCTTGTAATATGAGGCCATCAGTTTTGTAAGTTACAGATGCTTGTGTGGGTGAATCTTCCCGCTGTTCCACTACATTGTACGAGCTGAGAAACCGTTAAAAAAAAAGAAAAAGAAAAAAAAAGAGGCAGCAAATTACTCTCTGTGACAACGTTAAACATTTGGCACAATCGCATGCCTGACAACCACTCGCTCATCGACTCCTCTATTGAGATACTCCAGCTTAGCAGATGTTGAAGCACCATTTATTTGGACAAGTGGCAGGTAAACAGTGGGAGGCTATGCAGAGGAAAAGAATAACACCAGGTTTTGTCTCTAGGGAGAGTCCTGTTTGTTCACACTGGCTTTAACAATGTTTGGACTGTGCAGGTACCAGATAAATTGGGCTTACCCTGCATAAGTGCGGGAAGGCAGATGTCCAGAATGCGAACAATCAACTTCTTTGCCTTTTTTGTCCATCTATACCGTTTCATATCTCTAACCTAATGTCTTTTTATCTTTTCCACACGTGACACGATAAGCTCGGACCTTCTAAATGAACAAATCCTTCCCTGTTTTTGTCAAATTAATTAGTTTTTAAATGATTTCATGCGATATGAGAAACAGCTGCATACTTCCTTCTGCCTACAGAAGTCAGCATTAAAAGATTCAGAGATGTCAGATATGACTAGGCTATGCTAATAGAGGATGTTTAATTTTGAGCTGATCCACTTGAGACAGATTGTCTCGAAAATTGTCATTAATTTATCCCCGGAAACACTGCCTCATAATTAGACAGCTGTCTACTTTTTACATCGAGCAAAGCAGTGATTATAACTAAAAAAGAAGGCTATCAAGAGGATAGACAGTGATAGAAGTGATAGAAAGTGGAGTAAAAGAGGGATTTCTTTAGTTGGAAAGGTTCCAACTTTGCCTTGAAGGACTTTGTCACTTTGAGACATTCAAAACAGTTCGATTCTACTTTTTAATTCAAATTCTTTGCCGATTCCATTCAAAGGTTAGGCACGTAGGCTGTAAGCCAAAGTCACTGCTTACCTGAGAGTCAGATATCTCTGAGGGTTTTTCAGTTAGACTACTGCTCTCTGCTGGGATCAGGTCATTATACTTAGTGCTGACATCCTCATCAGAGTAGTGCAGACTTCCAGGACTGGGTCTTGGAGGAGATCTGAACAAAATAGGGAAAAGAAGAAAGAGAAGAAGATGTGTTATAAAAAGCCTGTGTGCGAGATAAAAAGATAAGTGAAAGCATGTTTAAATCACAACTGCAGAAAAAAATCAAATAGAAAAAAATCAAACAGATTTTCTGGAGCTCTTTATTTTAGGAAAGCTTGGCCTTGACTAACACCACATACCTGCAGAATAGTTTGAAAATGGAAATGTTTTATAACTGCAAGCTTTTCAACGAAAACAACAAGACAAGATTCAGTGCATTGATTCTGAAAATAAAAAAAATGAAAAACCATTTTAAAGAAGAAAAAGAATGGGCAATCTGTGGATTTCTGGAAGCCACAAATACATACAAAAATGTAATTGGTCTAATTCTTTTGCTTTGTCCCTCTAATCTTCAAAGGCTCAGCCTAACCCCCAGCAAGGTCAGTTCCCTTCAATCACTATAGGATGCACAAACAGGATCCTGCACTAATGATACATAT
>JBBBVU010000022.1:14859639-14875056 GCA_037177055.1 Atherinosoma microstoma | reverse complement strand
CCCCCCCCCCCCCCCCCCCCCCCCCCCCCCCCCCCCCCCCCCCCCCCCCAAATCAACATAACTTGTCTAATTGCAAGAACCTTCACACTCTGATTCTACAAAATAGACTTCAGATGCTCAATCATTAAAACTTTCCATTCTCTGCAGATTTTTCCAAGAGGAAGACAAAGTTTACTCGACAGCTTAAGCTGCACAAATGGACTGAGATGTTATCAGAATTTAAGCAGTCGGTGGTGTTTCCTACCTGAGTCGGCTTTTTTGGTGTATTTTTTACTCTGGCCTCGGATGATGAGGATGAAAACGAGGAGGAGGATGAAAATGAGGCCAACTAGAGCAATAACAACCAAGAACCACCACTCTTCATAAAAAGGAGACACTTTCTGAGCTGAAAATATAAAATAAAGAAAGATATTAATAACAAAATAAGCTATATCTTTTATAATTACATCAAAGTTATGTGAAAACCTTAATTTTAAGTGTATTTAACCTGATATGGAAGGAGATGGGGCGCTGGGGGAGCCATAGCCATAATCGTTGACAGCAATTACTCGAAAGTCATAGGTGACTCCTTCTCGTAGCATGTCTAAATTAAGTGTGTAGGATGTCACCTCTTTTGGAATATCTTTGATAAGAATATCCCATAATCCTTCATCTGAAAGCAAATATGAGAAACATTAAAACGCTTGAAGTTGCACAGACACTGACTAGTTTAGTTTAAACACAAGATGCCGTGTCTCACCAGAAGGTCTGGCCTCAATGACATATCGCGTGATGGGTGCACGGCCCTGATCACCACTTGTCCAATGCAGTGTGAGGGCAGAGCCATATCGAGAAATAAAGGGTTCTCCAGGAGGGCCTGGAGCGCCTTAGGAAGACAAAAACGGTGGATAATTTGACAAAATGCCTCAAAGGCTCCTCCAAAGACAACATCATTTACATAACAGAAATAAGCAGTAACACATAACAGTTTTAGAGAGTCGCACCTTCTCCAGGCCCAGTGGTGATGTTGGCCTCCACTTCGGGTCCGTAGGTTAGCGTTTTAGCCCGAATGCGGTAGTTATATGTGACTCCATCAGCCAGGTCTTTGATCTTCATCCACAGAGGAGCGCTGCCCTTCACATCTACAGTCACTATCTTACTGACACCTGGAGTGCGAGGAGAGGAGTCTGTACAGGAAACACTAAGACTCTAGATACTGCTTTCAACAAGCGACAAATAGCCAAGCTTTTTGCAAAACAGCAGATACGCACACACACAAGACCAGGCAGACAACTACGGACAAACACATATACACATATTTGCACATAAAACAGAACATGTTTTCTAATCCAGCAGCCTTTTAGTTGTCAAGAGTATACCAATTGATATTTAAAGTGTTTACTGCTCTGTTCTTCCTGCACTGAGTCTGTTAGCAAAGTAGCCAAGGGACCACAGCAGCCTCAGTTCAGCATTCCATCTCTGCTCCCAATTACTTGACAATCTGGTCAAGGCAACAACACTTAGCCAGCTATTAACCATGTTTCTCTTAGTGAAAGAGGAAGCTGTGCAAAGTCTCACAAGAGCATTCCAGCATAGTTTATCAGCCTTGCCATATATGTTACTGCAGGGCCTATACCCATCTGTTACAAATTAGAGCACCGGCTTAAGCAGCATGAGTTAAAAAAGAATATGGTTAAGAGGCTAGAGGTTGTAAATCACTGTCTGAGAAAGCCAGCTGAGGAATGTCAAGAGACGGCAGAGTTATTAGACTGTAGGCAGAGTTTCTCACCGTCGACTGGAGTGCAGGGCTCATAAACCAGGCGGTAGCCTTCGATGATACCATTGGCCTGTTTGGGCTCTCCCCAGGACACATTGACCGAGGTGGTGGTCAGCTCACTGAAGTGAATGTAGCTGGGAGCACTTGGTGCTTTTGGTGAAGAAAGGGGGAGAAGATGTGATGACAGATTTCCTCTCAGTGTTAAGAAAAATCATTGCATACACAGATGCAAAACTGACAAGCGCTGACCTAAATATGTCATCCATTGCTTAATAATCTTTGGTTAGAATTTTTTTTTTTACATTTTCAAATTATGAGTAAAAAATGTTCTTTGCATAATAAATGATACCTTAAAGCAAAAAAAAAAAAGGTTCAGAAATATCTATGCAATCCATGAATCAGTTTAGGAAAAAAGCAAAAGAAAGAAAATAAATCTAATCTAAAATAAAGTTTTTACTTTCTCAATTTTCTTCTAAATCTAAACACCAGTGCTGAATATTAATTTGTGCTAAATGACACAAATCAAGAATCAATTCTTAAATGATATCAGAGCAGCAAACTAAAATGTTTTGTAGCCAAATAATTTGTGGGATTTGCATGAGTTTTTGTAAAAAAGGGATTTCTGTGCAGTAAAAGTAGACAGACAAAAGTTAGCAAAAATCCTTGTGACCTTGAGTGAGAGCTGTGAGAATTCTGCCCACTGACCCAACCCAGATCCAGCTAAGTGTCAGTATTTAACCACAATTCTGCATTAAAAAAATCACAAAAGCTTGTGTTGGCTTATTTCCCAGGACCCTGTGGTGCAAAGAGCCAAAATTCCTGCCTGTGTTTTTAAGTTCTCAGCACTTTGTATGCCTTGCCAATGTCATAGCGTTCAAGGGGGGCAGCGAAGACTAGAGACATTCATATTGTAAATGATTTCTGTGCTGAAACCACAGAGGAGGGACTTTCGCTAGTTCGTAAACACAGACGTCTTTGTGTAGTTGTGGCAAAAAAAACTAATCTACATGTGTCGCTCGCACTTTGTATTCCCAGCTCCTCTGCTGTCATTTGGCTTCCACCCCTGTGGCTTGTCCTGAAGGAGGTACCAAAATGACTGATTACTGAAGCAATATCTCAAGGGATGAAACAAAACTCCTTCATAAAAACCCTCCATTTCTTGCTGAATACAAGGAGCAGGTCTTATATTATCTGTCTTAAAGCTATTGTAACGACTGTAGTTCAATTTGCAGTTTTGTGGTGACTCAAGATAAAAGCACTTATCAGTTATTCTTTTGTAGGCACCTTTTATGGCTGAAGGGATGATTAATCTTCATGCACTACTGTTGAGAACCATAAACACTGGGTTAATAAGGAGAGGGAGTATCATTCTGTAGTTGACAGAACGGAACAGACTGTGCAAAGTTAGCAAAGGTTAAAGAAATATGAGCCTGCAGAGTGCTACACAGACTTGGCAGAAGTTATAGCTGCAAGATAAACATTTTTAAAGGATCTTATTCACATCTGGATTTTGCACCTGCTTGCTGAGTGCGCCCTCTGGTGGGCAAGGAGCGGGGCCCGTCCCCTGCAGCATTGAAGGCTGCCACGCTGATCATGTAGGTGGTGTAGCCTGTCAGGTTTTTAAGCTTCACCCCGAGCTCTGGCAGAAACAGAGTGCGCAGGCGCTCCGTCTCATTCTGGAGCTGAAACTCCCAGAAATAAATCTACAAACAAACCAAAACAAAAAAAAAATTGGTCTGAATACAGAAATCAGTATGTTTTCACAGAAAATATGAAAGGCATCATGTAAATGTAGTCAAGTTCCGGGTAACACATTGAAAAAAATGTCCATTATTAATACCTTGTAACCCTGTATGTCTCCATTCTGAGCATCTAGAGGAGGTGGGTCCCAAGTAACATCCAGCTGAGTGGCTGTTGAAGATTGCACCACCACGTTTTGGGGAGGGGCTGTTGGGACTAGAACCAGGTAGTTTATAAAATAAGACTCATTTGTTAAGCACTTAAGAAACATAGTTTAAGGGAAAGTATACAAACATGCTGCTAAATGAGAAAAGAAACCTACCCGCCTCTCCTACAAACACTTCTTGTGGTGCGCTGCTTGGACCCTCCCCCACAGCGTTATACACGCTGAGACGGATCTCATAGCGCTTGTGTTTACTCAAATCTGCAAGGTGAGAGCGCATAGCAGCATGGTAATAGAAGAGTTACAATAAAAGAGCACAAAGAAATTCCTCCAGAGAGACAAGAGTTGCAGTGATGCCTATGGCAAGACAACATCAGAAACAGAGCAGAAAAGACAGAGTTAGAATTATAATGCACACTGATGAAAAGATGGGATTGTTGTGGGGACACGAAGGAAGATTTGTCAGTGATTAAAAGGAAGAAAAACATGCTGGAGTAATGACAGTGCAGCTTGGAGAGATTAAAGTCATATCCGCACAATGAAAATATGTGGTGGCTGCTCGGTGGCTTCAGCTGAGTGGGAGGATTGGAACGCACACCAAATTACTATAGAAATGCCCTACTTTGTGGAAACAAAATATAGCACATGACATGCAAAAAAAAAAAGAAAAAAGGAAAGCGATAGAGGAGAGGCATAAAGAGAGATGTGAGACTTACTGTCCAGTTCATATTGGGTTAAAGATGACTCACTCAAGTTTCTGACGCTGTATGGTGCTGGTAGTTGGGATAAAAATGGTGCAAAGAATTAAAAAATAGTGATGATGCTAAGTGCATTCTTTTTTCTGTTTATGGAAAAAAAAATATTTAAGTACATCTAAAACTACCTGTAGCAGCAACAGATGACTAAACTATTAAACAGTAAACTCACCTGTGAGATCAGCCCAGTTTGCAGAGGGACTGTTTACCGTGCGCACAGTGAAGCTGCGTAGTCTGTCATAGTGTAACTCCCGATATCTGACCCTGAAGCCCAACAAGACTCCATTTATGTGATCCTCAGAGGGAGGCTAGAAGGAGACAAGGACTGCTTAATATCCACAATTAAGCAAAAGCAATTAACTATAAGGTGCCAAAAAAAATAAATTACATTTTCCTTTTCACAAAACATAACATCAAGCAATTCAGCAGCATACCTGCCAACGGACCAATACTGATGTGGTGGTGTGTGGTGTGACAGACAGTATAGTCGGGGCTTTGTCCGGGGCTAGAGAGAAAAAAAAAGGTGTTAGCATACCAGCGTAGTAGTGGAAAGTGATATGTAATTCAAATAGTCTGGTAGAGAACAGCTTGAGAGCAAACACGCACACTGTTGATGTAAAGTATTCGCTGTGAAAATCCAAAGTCAAAGTATGAATGTAGAAGCATGTTCAAACAGCTACAAAGTGCTCTTGGACAAGTCAAACATCAAACACTACCGGAAATTAGATGCATGGTGATGGGTTTAATCCACAGCTATTTTCAGCTTCCATAAGATCTTACCATCCTGTAGAGTGGTGATGGCCTCACTCTCCTCACTGTATTCACTGTCTCCAATGTCATTGGTAGCTTTAACACGGAACTGGTAAGACGTAAACGGCTTTAACCTTTAGAGAAAGGGCAAGAAGTATGTGTGTACATTTGAATTATGCATATAAATAAATATAACATTGAGGGAGTGGACTTTTCCACTACCTGTCCACGATGTAGGAGTGTGTCTCATGGCTGACTGATGCAGAGTGGACAGTCCAGTTGCTGTCTGGCAGCTCTCTGTACTGAACTGTATAGTAACGAACAGGGGACAGGCCGTCGCTGCCTGGTTCCCATGACAACAGCACTCTGCGCGCATGGACTTCTTCTTGCGGCACTATGGGACGGCTGGTGGGTTGGGGTTGAGCTGAAGGGCACACATACACATGCCTTTTCAGCTCAATATTTAGAGGTGAATCACTCAAAAAAACACATTTGAGCTTCAGCATTTTATGCTCACCTCTCTTTTCTGTTGTGACAACCAGCGCCTCAGCAGCCTCCCCCCAACCTTTTCGTGTTTGAGCGGTGAGTCGGAATACATAAACCATTTCAGGTTTCAGTCCACTTGCTGTGTATTGTCGTGCGCTGGGGCTCAGCACATCTACAGTCGCAGCATTGCTATTTGAGGAGTTTCTTCTATGTGTGATCTGATAAGCTAAGAATATCATATCATACATGTAAAGACAAAAATGGAAGGAAGAAAAAAGGGGAAAAATTTGGGTTATAGTGTAGAATCAAACATAACGTGAATAGAAAATAATTTTCTTGGAGGGTGAATGTTTTCAACTTGAAGCATTCAGGAGGACTTTGGTGTCTACTGGTGGTTTTTATCGAATTTAATTTGAGCTGAAAATATTTTCTATTTTAATCTGTTTTATTGTATTTCAGCTTCTTTTCATCTTTTTTATGTTCCACAACTTTTGCTCCCACTGCTTTTCTTTTTAATATCTTACATGCATCATATGAAGCACTTTAAATTCCAGTCTTGATCTGACAATAATCTCACCCAGTATAATGCCATTGGGCTGTGCAGGAGGTTGCCAGATGAGCCTCACTGAGGTGGTTCTAACTTCTGGGAACAGGATGCCGACTGGGGGGCCTGGCACTGTTGCACATTAAAATGACAAAAAAAGCAATTTAAAAACTGTGATAAAATCTCTGATAAAATGTTGAGTCACAAATAAGATGAGAGAGAAAATGCAACAACCTTTTTCTTCATACAAGGAGTAATAAGACTAAACAGCTCAATTATTTGTGGGAAAAACAGCTAAAGAATTCTTGATATAAATTTGGAGCAGATGAAAATATCTCAACATGATGAAATATATTTTAAAATTTGTGAGAGAAATAACAATTCAATAATCAACAGCATGACTATGCTGGTTTGTAAAATGGATGTTTACCATCATCCAAGGTCCTCTCTAGAATGGGCGGTGAACTGGTCCTTCCGTCTCCTATTCGTGTAAAGGCCAAGACCTGGATCTCAAAGAGGACATACTTGCCAAGACCACTCAGCTGGACGCTGTGACTGGTGTTGCCCTCAACTGTCCAGAAGTTGGGGGCTATGTCTGAGTCCTTCTCCTTATACACAACCTAAAAGATGCAAAGAATTTATAGAGATTGATGACTTTTGATGACATTTGCAGCATAAGGAATCTTCTGTAGATGAATGCTATTATAAACTATGGACCACTTAAGAGCTGTGACCTTATAGCCCAGGATAAGTCCATTACGGTCAGTTTCTTGGACCTCTCCCCACCGCACAAGGATGCTGCTGGAGGTGGTGGCGAATGCTGATACATTCATGGGACCGCTGGAAGGCACTGCAACAAGAGATCGCCAACTTTTAGAGCAATTCAATGATATTTTTGAAGGGTTTATGTTTGAATGTCAATGTTTTCTTTCTCACCCGACTCTCTGGTTCGACCATGGACTGCTTGGCTCCAGGGTCCAGAGCCAATACCGTTGACAGCCTGAACTCTGACCTCATACTCTGTCCACTCTTCCAGGTCCTCTATCGTGAATTCTCTCTCCAAACGGTCCATAATGATATGGGAAAGAACTCCCCCTTTAGACCCCGCTTTGGAGTACTGGATGCGGTAGCCAATGAGATCTGGATTGCCGTTATACTCCCACTCTGGAAGAGGCTAAAGGGATTTTTTTTCTGTTTTATTCCTCAAGCAAAATCAATGTATATGATATCATGACTGTGTGAGCGCATAATGAAGTAATAACCCAAGAGAGGCTGCACTTTACAGGGATTTAACAACATATAACAGTATAACAGTGAGAAGCAGTTAGCAAAATTTTGAAAGGTTTTAATGTTAAAGTGTGATACCACAACACTGCATGAAAATAATGTGATTTTTACTAATCGCATATCGCACCCCATGGTCTCCTCCCAGTGGCTCATCTGGCTCCTCTCGATGCGGCGGAGCAGTGGCTCTACTCTACCCGGATGACCGAGCTTCTCACCCTATCTCTAAGGGAGAGCCTGGCCACCTTGCGGAGGAACCTCATTTCGGCCACTTGTATTCATTATCTCGTTTTTTTCAGTCACTACCCAGAGCTCATAGGTGAGGATAGGAATGTAGATCGACCGGAAAATTGAGCGCTTCGCCTTTTGGCTCAGCTCCTTCTTCACAACGACGGACCGATGCAGAGTCTGCATCACAGCAGACGCCGCACCAATCCACCTATTGATCTCTCGCTCCATCCTTCCCTCACTTGTGAACAAGACCCCGAGATACTGGAACTCCTCCACTTGGGGCAGGACCTCACTCCCGACCTGGAGAGGACACTCCACCTTTTTCCGGCTGAGGACCATGGTCTCAGATTTGGAAGTACTGATTCTTATCCCGACCGTATCACAATCACACTCGGCTGCGAATCGCTCCAGCGAGAGTTGGAGATCGTGGCCAGATGAAGCCAACAGAACCACATCATCTGCAAAAAGCAGAGACCCAATCCTGAGGCCACCAAACCAGATCCTCTCAAAGCCTCAGCTGCACCTAGAAATTCTGTCCATAAATGTTATGAACAAAATCAGTGACAAAGGGCAACCTTGGCAGAGTCCAACCCTCACCAGAAACGAGTTTGACTTACTACCGGATATGCGGACCAAGCTCTGACACCGGTCGTACAGGGACTGGACAGTTCTTACAAGGAGGACCCCCACAGGAGTCCCCGGGTAACACGATGGAACGCCTTCTCCAAGTCCAGAAAGCACATGTAGACTAGTTGGGAGAACTCCCATGCCCCATCCAAGATCCTGAAGAGGGTATAGAGCTGGTCTATTATTCCATGACCAGGACAAAATCCACACTGCTCCTCCTCAATTCGAGACTCGACTATCCGACGGACCCTCCTCTCCAGGACCCCTAAATAGACCTTACCAGGGAGGCTGCGGAGTGTGATCCCCCTGTAGTTGGAGCACACCCTTCGGTCCCCCTTTTTAAAGAGAGGGACCACCACCCCAGTCTGCCAATCCAGAGGCACTGTCCCTGATATGCCGTAGAGGCGTGTCAGCCAAGACAGCCCCACAGCATCCAGAGCCTGAAGAAACCCTGGGCAGATCTCATCCACCCCCGGGTCCCTGCCACCGAGGAGCTTTTTAACTACCTCAGCGACCTCGGCCCCAGAGATAGGAGAGCCCGTAGATCGACCGGTAAATTTTGGCTCAGCTCCTTCTTCACCACGACGGACTGATGCAGAGCCCGCAGAACTCTTCTGAAGGCGTGTTGGTGGGATTGAGGAGGTCTTCAAAGCATTCCCTCCACCGACCCAAAACGTCCCGAGTCAAGGTCAGCAGCCTCCCATCTCCACTGTACACAGTGTTGACAGAGCACTGCTTCCCCCTCCTGAGCCGCCGGATGGTGGACCAGAACCTCCTCAAAGCCGTACAGAAGTCGTTTTCCATGGCCTCTCCGAACTCTTCCCATGCTCGAGTTTTTACCTGAGCGACCGCCGAAGCCGTGCTCTGCTTAGCCTGCCGATACCTGTCAGCTGCCTCCGGAGTCCCACAGGCAAAAATGGTAAATGGACTGTACTTGTATAGAGTTTTTCTCGTCATGTGATCACTCAAAGCGCTTTGACACTACATGCTCATTCACCCATTCACACAGCACCTATATTGGAACATACTTGGTGTTTTTCTAAGCATTCATACACCCGATAGGCACATCGGGAGGCAACGTAGGGTTCAGTGTCTTACTTTGACATGTAGTCAGGGGAATTGAACAGCCGTCCTCCTGTTTAGTAGATGACAGCTCTATCCACCTGAGCTACAGCCGCCCACAAAAAGGTCTGATAGAACTCTTTGTACAGCTTGACAGCATCCCTTACTGCCAGTGTCCATCAACGAGTTCAGGGATTACCGCCTCAACAGGCACCGACAACTTTATGGCCACAGCTCTGGCCACAGCACAGTCCACTCGAACTCCATGCCCCCCATGGTTGAAGCTCTGCCGGAGGTGGGAGTTGAAGCTCCTTCTGACAGTGGACTCCGCTAGATGCTCCCAGCAGACCCTCACTACCTGTTGGATCTGAGCATTGAAGTCCCCCAGCAGGACGAGGGAGTCCCTGGCGGGAATGCTTTCCAGCACTCCCTCTAAGGACTCAAAAAAGGGTGGGTACCGTTTGGTGCATAGGCACAAACAACAGTCAGGACCCGTCCCCCCAACCCGAAGACAGAGGGAGGCTACCCCCTCATCTACCGGGGTGAACCCCAACACACAGGCACCAAGCCGGGGGGCAACCAGTTTGCCCACACCCACTCGGTGCCTTCCCCCTTGAGCAACTCCAGATTGGAAGAAGGTCCAGTCCCTCTCAAGGACACGGGTTCCAGAGCCCAAGCCGTGCTTCCGACTTTATCTAGCCGCACACCAACTCAGGGTCCTTCCCCACCAGAGATGTGACATTCCATCTCCCTAGAGCTAGCTTCTGCAGCTGCGGATCGGGTTCCCGCCTTTGGCTGCTGCCAACTCACAGAACACCGAACCCCATTGGTGGGTCCACAGGAGGGGGGTCCCATGTTTCCTCTTTGGGCTGAGCCTGACCCAGGCCTGGCTCCAGGAGGGGGCACCGGTGACCCGCATCTGGGCAAGGGAAACTTAGGTCCAATATTCTTTTTCATCATAAGGGTTTGAGCCGCGCTTTGTCTCAACTATCTAAATATTTGTATTAGATCAGGCACTGTCAGGCACACTTCTTGAAAAAACGAATTATAAAATTGATGCTTGATAAGGCAAGAGGGCAGTTTTGAGTAACCTCTCAAATATCAAAACAGTTTTCAATCAGTCTAAAACTCAATCAATCTGTAAAGGTGAAAACACAGTAGATTTTCCTATTTTCCTTGCAGGACACCAAACAATGACTCAAGCACAATACCGAGCAAAACAAGTAATGAAATGTACCTACATAGAGTATAAACTGAGCTTATAATTATCAAAATGTTGTTCTTGAAATGAATATGTTCATAATTTACATGAGAACTTGAGTGCAAAAGCCATGAAAAGGGCCACAAAATTTTATATCAGTTTAACATCAGCTTTTGAGAAGGACCATGATCATTGAGCTATGTCATCAATTTTGAAGAGCATTATGGCACTGCTGATATTCCTGTGTTTTTAAATCCAGGTATATCCTCTCTTTTTAATCTTGCAGGGGCTGCAGGGATATCACAAGCCTCTGTGACTCACCGCTCAGCCGTTGGTGCAGTAATGATAATAGACAGATGTGGTAAAGAATACGCTGGCCAAATGCTGACACAGAAAGCAGCAATAACCAAGGACACAGTATGTCCAGTTTTTCTAAGTATCATCAGTGCTGCAGCTCGTATTCATTCATTATATGAAAGCCCCAAGAGCATAGGAGCACACAACATTTCACAAAGAAGAAAAAAAGCGGCTTTTTGTGAATGAGTTCAATCAACAGCGACTGTCACCAAGAAAGTCATTTAATGTCAGACTTTGTAATACCTAATCATCTCAATCAATTTCTTTGTTTTTACCTAGCTTATCTTGCAACTCAAGGACATTTTTACCATTTCTTTCTTGTCCCCTTCATTACTTTAAGCATACATGACAGGGACATTAAAAAACTAAAAAGATTTTTAAAATGGCTCAACTGCATAAAAAAATCTACATGTGAGTCTTCCTTGCAAAAGCCATTACAAAGTCCACCATTCAACTCAGGTAACCCCATGCTGTCTGCATCAGGACCAGCATGCAGTGTGTGTGACGTCTTACCATCCAGCGCAGCCACAAGCTGGTCTCACTGGCTGTGCGCAGGGTAACATTTGCAGGTGAGATGTCAGGAGGGGCCTGCAGGGTTTGGATCTTTCTGGAGGGCTGACTGGAAGGACTGGTGCCCACAATGTTTACCTGACGCATCTTGAACCTGAGACAAAAGAAACCCACTGATGGCAGTAAATCATGATTTTCTGGTGATGTAGGAAATGATTGGGATGTTTTGGATCAGATAAGATAATATTTAGTGATTTACAAAATAAAAATAACTCATTGTGTTTATTCACCTGTAGAAAGTATAAGGGTTCAGATCCAGGACCTCCAGTGATCTAGCATCAGGTTCATTAGCCAGCTGCTGAACCATCAGCCACTCTTCATTCTCTCCAATTATACCAATCTGAAATGCACATGGAAATGGCGTGGCATTAGTAGTTAACAAAAAAAAAAAAAAAGCACCGATTTGAAGAGACAAAAAACCCCCCAAAACAACCCAGCATTAAAACCACATTCTGCTTTGTGTGTTAAAATAGGACTGCATTTACTTACCTGAGCTTCCACCTGCCAACGAGAAATTGATGTCTTGCCATCATAACCAGGTTTGAACTGCAGGGTGACAGAGCGAGGGCCGATGTTCGAGATGGCTAAATTGGTGGGAGGACCAGGCAACTCTGTGGAGAATTGACAAAAAAAAAACATTACCCTTAAAACATGACTGCTTTTGAAGATTGTTTAGTGGAAATCAACTGACTCACTGCACAATGAAACACTTTTCTGGTTAAATCTCTGTTCAGGGATTTTCAAATAGATTTTCAATTTAGTTGCTCATATTCTCATTTGACCACTGACCTGGTGGTACACCAGAGGATATTGTGGAAGCAGAAAGCTGGCCCTGGCCCTTGGAAGTCATGGCTGCCACCTGAATGGTGTAGGTAGTGAGGGCAGTGAGCCCGGTAACCTTGTACTCCTGAGTAACGTTGGGTAAATAATGGGTTACTCTGGTATTGGTCCTGTTGAACTCCTCCCATGAGATCCGAAATCCTAAACAATGTGAATTCCAAACGGCACATTTAGCATTTAAGATAAGCACAGTTTTGTGACTTTAACATTAAGTGAAACAGAGACATGCCAACATGAAATATTTATTTTTATATCTACCCGTGAGAACTCCGTTTTTCTCTTGCGGTTCCTTCCAACTGACTTTTAGTGAAGTGTCTAAGATGTCAGTGAAACTAAGGTGTCCCACAGCACCAGGGGCTATGAAAGTTACAGAAACACGCAGTTAAGCAACAGCCTGGAAAATGATTATCTATAAATACTGTATAATATCTACACCAAAATACATACTGTCCTCATGGGTGCGTAACCACTGAGGTGGACTGCGAGGTCCATCTCCAGGAGTAGTGAAGCATAATACCGAAGTGTAGTATTCTGTGAACTTTTTAAGGCCAGAGATGTAACCAACGTGAACACTGTCCTGAAAGTTGGGCCGCACTGTTACAACAGTGACCTCATTTGTATGAGTGGGCTCCCATGCCAAGAGCTGGAGAGAAAAATATGTGTTAAAAGAACAAAAGAAGTGAAAACCGTTCTTGTCTGTTAAGTCTATGATGCTATGAGAAAAATTGGGTTTTCAGCAGAATCTGCCTGACAATGAAATAGCTCCTTCTCTTAATTAGACTTGCCCTTCTGCCACTGACCACTAGAGTGCACCAGCTAACAGAAAGGATCTGCTCACCTTATATCCCTGGTTGATTCCATTGATAAACTGAGGGCTTGGGGCACTCCAGGTAAAACGCACTGTGGTGGAGTTGACAGCCTCTGCTTGTACATTTCCTGGTGGCACAGTGGGCACTGATCCAGAGGAGGAAAAAAAAAAACAACAGATACAAAGAGTGAGAGGGATTAAAGAGTAAAATGGGTAGGGGAGAGGGGCAGGCAGACAAGCAAAGGGAAAGAGAGGAAAAAGGAATAGTAATGAGATAGCAGAGACTTTAAATCTACAAGAGGTGCATTTACACCAGCCTCATTGCGAACGTGAGAATCAGACTGAAGGAACATGTATTTTGGCTCATTTGGGGAGGTAAGAACACGCCAATCAAACAGGGTGTGAGAGCGGTTGCCTCAGGCGGCTTCCAGGTAAACCCTGCAGCAGTTCTTTTGAAGTTAGCATGCCATTCTGATGTAACACCGGAAAACAGTTAGGGGAGTTGCAAATTGATGAAGCTCACAGGCCTAAAGCTCCACAGCCTATGTTGGTCCCCGTGTCACTGTGCTGCCCTCAACTCTCTTTAAATGTATTCAAAATTACATGAATATCCACTTTTGTGTGTTCAGTGGAGTGAGTGATGGAAAAAAATCCAATTAATGAGAGCTGAGCCAAACGACATGCATGCCTTTCTCCCCGACGTTACCCATGACAGTGACGTGGATGATGAAACCTTTATTTATATTTTGCAGGTTGGGTGAAATAAAACTGTAATGTTGCCATACCTTCTTATAGGTCCGCTAATTAAACAAAACTATTTTATTGTTCCTCAGAAATGCGGCACATTAGTTTATTTGTCTGTGCAACTGACTCTGGCTGATGTGGATCATTAACTGACTAATTAATCAGGCAAGGTTTCAATGAGTGCCAGATAAAATCCATCATTTCTGAAGTATGTGAATAATTTTGTAATCATCTGGCCATGAGTACGTGATGGAAATATATTTCATTTTTTCTCAAAGCACTGCAAGACACACATATAGAGCTCATTGTACAAATTGAATTTGCTTCTAGAGAGAGCAATACAGAAATGCAGAAAGGAAGTTGCACATCTAGATCGATGAATATAAAAAGAGGTTAAAAAAACTGCACAAAAGCAAGTTTGCGCCGAAGTAGACCCACTGCAGAGCACTTAAAGTCCGCTTTGTAATAAGCAATGGAACATTTTGTGTTTATGCCTGTCTGTGTGCAAATGTTACTCTTGCTTGGAATAAAATGTCATATAAAATATTCACTTCAAACCAGTGTAAAAATCTAATAATATAACCTGTAAAATCTAATGAAATCAAAAATGTCTGAGCCTGCCAGCCAAATACATTTTACTAAGCAGGAAGTGGAACCACACAGGGAATTTAAAGCATACCTTCATTTATTTATTCATTTATTTTTTTTCATGGCCGCTCTTGAGAATATTTAGTGAGTCTGATGAAGGGATCTTGCTTCGTGGACTGGATTCAACATGACAGGTATTCAAAGAGACGAGTGCGTTAAGCCTTTTAAAGCTTTATATACAGGTTAAAGGAATTTAAAATCAATCTGGGAGTCAGTGCATCATTTATGGCCTATATTATAAAGATACTTGCAGCAGTTAAGACTTGCAATTATGTATAAATTGAATTTTACTTAAAAAGGCGAAGGCTATTCAGTTTAATCTTATTGTAATAAAACATGGATTAACCTATTGCTCTTTTGAGATATACCCAAGCTATGAGTATTGATGGACAATCAGCTTGTGTGGTTAAAAAGCTTGAGCCATATCATTTTCTTAAGAGCAAGATTCCCAGACGCCTAAATTGTAATTTCCTTTGGAAATGAGCAAAGCAGTGACTTTGATCCTCTGGAAATTTTTGAGTAAACAGGGCGTTAAGGAAGCCAGAGCACCTGAATCAGTAGGTATGATGGGGACACAGCGACCACAATGTCTGTTCTAATTGCTATCCTCAGCATGTACAATAAGAAAAGAAAATGTATGTCAAAAGAGTAAAACTTTGTGCACATGATAAATCAAGCTATCTAAGAAATGTCAACTAATGTTTTTAGGTGGTCTGAATCAACAGTGTTCTGGCACCGCCTCTGGGGGTGGGGGGCGTCCCCGGGCTCTTGGGTCCGGTGGTCCTGTCCCTGTCTGCCCCGGGTGGCTGGTGCTCGGCGGAGCTGGCGGCTGCCGATCTCGGCCTGCCGGG
>JBBBVU010000022.1:14818230-14848384 GCA_037177055.1 Atherinosoma microstoma | reverse complement strand
GTCAGGTGTGTTGGAGCAGAGATACATTGAAAACCTGCAGGATTCCGGCCCTCGAGGACCGGAGTTTGACGCCCCTGATCTAAAACATGCAGAGCAGTGGGTCCTGAGGACCAGGATTGCAAAGTCTACTGAACATGATAGTGCCAGTAGAGGTCACTATCCCTGTTCCTATTGCCTGCAAATGAGCCACCTGTTGTTGAGCTGGTGTGTTGAATAAACATGCACGCGTTCAGATGAGAATAAAACTGTTTAAATGACATTTTCAATGACAAAAACAATCTGCTGTTGATCTGTCTTTCTCCTTGTGGGTGGCTAACATGCATATGTATGCAGGTATATTTGAGCGTGCTTTCATGACTACTTACTCTCCACTGTGAGCGTGACGGGCTGGCTGGTTTTGTTCTCCCCATTCTTATCGTTGACTGCTTGGGCATAGTAACGTCCTGCATCTGGTGCCACTGTGGACAGGATTACCAGCGTGTTGTCCAGGGTGATGGCACTGATGTGCAAAAACACAAACTTTAATCAATCCTATTTTAAATACACCACATTACTGTGCTGTACATTAAAAGCTGCAACGCTCACTTTAGTGCAGCCTCAAATACGGTAGACAAAGACTTAAACCTCCTCAATCAAATTCAAATATTTGTCTCAAAACACACTAAAAAACCAAGCAGGCATCCACACACAAACATACACACAGACCCACTCAGATCATTAAACCAGTGACTAGTTGTTTCTTACAGTCAATAAATCCTGAGGGTAAACTGACACACGAGCACGCACATAAATTATGTCTAAAAAGAAGCACACAAAGACATTTTTTTTTTTACGAACGCTTTCATCTACAATGTACTGCAGTGTCTTAAAAGAATAGCTCAGAGGTTTGCCTCCTATTTTGTAGTATTTGAGTAGAGCACAAAGTCCTCTGTCATTTTAATTTCTGCATAACCTTCGGGATTTCTGCACAATGATGCTGTACGTGTTTTGTTCATGGAAACACTTGGCCATTTGCTAAGATGGCATTTTATTTGCATGGAAGACCAATTCATTGGTCCTGTGACAGCATTGTCAAACTGATAAACATGGATATCTTTGTTTGAATTTTATTTGCACCCTTCAAGTCATGATCAGAATCCATTAGAGCTCATCTTTGTGCAACCTCCTCCAGTGTACAGAGAAAAAGATTTGCGTCATCCTAAATTACCTTGGGTTGATTTTTGGATTTTGCTCTCTTTATTTACATCAATTATAATTGTACAAAGCTGCACCGAATAGAAGAAAATGCGATTCAGAAACTAATACATTTAATATACTTGAAATTGCCCCTCAAATTTAAAGTTATCCTTTCAGTAACTGCTGTGGCACAGCAGTCTCTGCAAGGACGGAAGGCCTGTTAAGCTGATAGTCCAAGATGTTTGTGAAGTGCCTATTAAATGAGAGTTGACGCTAAGCATGCAGCCAGATTAGACTCTTCTTATATCTGCCACCATCTGCTTGATCGGTGTGGGATAAACACTCCTGGACAATTAGGAGCCGCAGCTCTCGCAGAGTCAACATACACACAAACACCAACATGCGCGCACACCTGTGAATATCAATGTGGTGTGACACTAAGCAAGCAAACAAACGATAAATGCAGTGTCCTGCCAGCGCTTCTCATCATCACAGAGCAAAGTTTCACAGCTTCACTGCTGATAAGAGTCAGCTGTGTAGCTATCGGACGAAACGCATAAGGGGGAATGCATTTTTCTTTTTCTTTTTACAATATCTGTCAGTGCTTGTACTGCCATTTTTTTTATTATTATTATTTTTTTTAGGTCTGCAGGCAGATGACGCATGCACAAATCTATGCCTCAAGCAAGAACACGCAACTCAGGGTGAAAGTGTTCATAACAGCTATGACATAGTGCAGCTGGCTGCTGAATAATAAATGAGGAGGTGGTTTCTGAGGAGTTATAGACTGCCTACCTCTATTTGTCTGGCTGGCAAAATTAATCTCAGGTGATTACGTTCATAGAGTCGCCTCAGGAAAATTGCATATCTGAACAGGCGTGAATCCAACCAACATACAATATGGCACCGCACTTTGACTCACAAACTGAGGATGGCTCATGTAGATGCAGTCACCCACTGAACCCCCAATGTATGTATCTATCTTCAGACAGATTCTTCCCACATGCACATATGCACACACACATGCATGCTCACAAATCCAACCAGGGGTGAGAGCTGTCAGTCAGTCATATCATCAATTGAGGCCTTTTGTCCAATTTTGTCTAATTGGTTCCCCTGCCGCCTGATCTATCTCTACCCTTCAATCATTCTGCCTGCAAAGTCAATAGGGGAGATATAATAACCCGCTTTATCACTGAGAGGTGATTCAGTGATGAACACAAGGCCTGCGCCAACATTTGCTCATCAACTATTCTGCTAAATTTCACTCATGGTGAGAGGGGGAATTGGAGGAAATCTGGGAGCAGTATTGAACTTCTCAGTCTTCTCTGAAGTGAAAGAAATTCTGCTTCAGCTGCCCAGCAATAGCCAGCAACTTCTATATGATCACACTTGCTTAGACAGGTATACAAGAGCCTGCTTTACTCCTCTGAAAAAGACTGAGCTTGGTTGAATGTAGACTTACATTCGACTGCTTGAGGGAATCTTACGCCCATCTCTGAACCAGGTGATCTGAGGCCTGGGGAAGCTGTGTATCCGCGGTGCATGGATGAGGGCTCCCTCACCCTGGGATACAGTTTGAGACCTCTCACCCTCCACAAAACCCCCCATATCTAGCAGACATGAAAATTACATGAAAGAGAGACCATAAAAAAAGAAAAGTTAGTACCAGAGGAGACTTTCTTACAATTGCATGCCAATAAAAGGATGGAAATTAAGAGTTATTATTGTCATTAATATCCTCCTTCAGCTAAACTAATCAGCATGCTGCGCTTTCACAAAAACAGTATCCTCCCATTCATCTGCCAGATGCATAGAAAATAAATAAATAAATAAAAAACAGAAGAAAGAAAACAGCACTTACAGGCAACCTGCACTTCAGTACTGCACTGCATTATAGCACCCACTCGGTTTCTCACAATGCAGCGGTAGTGGCCAGCATGGGATCGGTCCAGCGAGGTGATCAGGTACCTAATGGGCACACAAAATAGTAGTGCAATTAGTCATCATAAACATGACAGACAGCAACATTTTTCCTCTTGCCGCTTTTATCACCCCCACTCAGGATGCTAAATTAATGGAGATGTTTCACCGGACGTCAGAAACTCAGCTTGAATGGCATTCCACTAAAAACACAAATGTTTGAAAATATAACAGAGCTCTGCTGATGCATGACTTGGTGCTGATGTAAAGCTGGTTGGTAGATGGTAAACTGCAGAGAGGAGAGTGCATTTTTCACACAGACAAATGCCGAGTTCCTGAGTGGCAGGACTCACAAATCCCCCTTGTTATCCTGTATCTTCAGTCTGTTCAATCAGATCATACAAGCACCTGTCACATGTTTCAGACAACCACAGCTCTGTCTATCTGACAAGCATTCATGTGTAATGGTGTGTGTGAAAAGCTTGCTAGATAACCTAAAAGCTTAGTCCCCTTGAATTTGGTTTGCCACCGCCACTTAGAAGTGTGGCATCTACCATAGCCGCGTTATCCCTATCCTGCGAATCAGATGTGGTGGGGTGTGTGTAGGGTGTCTGATTAAACGGATTCCAGTTCTCCTCTTTGATCAGGGCTGGTGGAGAATAATAAGCAGAGGCCTGGCCTGCAAGGCAGACCCGGAGACGAAGTCATGTGAGAGCAGCCAATTGCTGAGGAAAGACAGGGAGAGAAAGAAAAGATGTGGAAGGTGGAAACCTGGGAAAGAGGATGAAAAAAGTCAAGGAAGGGTTGCTGTGGGAGTGTGTTTGTGTGATAGGAGTGATAACAATCATACAATCCCACCTGAGAGACTATCTGTCCATGTCTAGTGCTCAGGTCAGGCTGTGAATAAAGTCCTTAAAAAAGAACTAAAACTGGATAGAAGGTGACTTTTACTGCAGACTACAACTGCGACTTGCTGGGACACACAAAGCGTCCATGTTAGCACAGGCAGAAGCTTTCTTTGGCCACAATTGATGCTGTTAGAAGAATTCTCCTCCAATGTGTTCAGATTCTTAAATATGTAATATACCCTGTCCAGAAAAACTCTGCTGTCTGTGAAACCGCATCTTCCTGCTCATAGAGCAAAGCAGCATTCCTACACTGTACAAAATGATGAAAAATGTGCACAGTTATTCTATTACAATAATGATAGCTTCAACAAACTGCAAGAGAGGAGTGAAAAGGCATGTTATCTGCTCACACAATCTCTGAATGTTGACTAGTGTGAGATACAAATCAGAATAAATCTGTAATTCCCTGAACACAACATGTTAGCTTTCAAGGGAGATATGCAGCCAAATCAGTGCTGAATAAATCCATGGAAATGAGTCTGGAATATGAATAAAAATGAGCAATTGTGCTATTAGTTACAATTAAATGCTGTTAAAATGTCCTCCTGTGGTGAAATAATTACAGTTGATGAATAAAAGGAAAGATAATAGAATCAGCTCTGGTTGTGGAAGATTGTATTCCTCACCTGTATTCCAAGGAGAAACGTGTAAGCTCACTGCCATTGTAGATCCATTTGAATTCCAGGGGCCAGCTGCCCTCAGCCATGCAGGTCAAGACCAGGCGGTTTCCCTCCAAATGAACCTGGGTCTGAGGAGGCTCCATCTTGAAGTAAGGTGGTACATCATCTACTGGAAGGAGAAGAGGGGGGAGAAAAGGAAGAAACAACTAAGTGACACAAAAAAACCCAAAGGAAATAAAAGCGTGAATAGAGAGAAAGAGTGAAGCACTGAGTGGGGGTTGTTAGTAAAAATGGAATCTGTGATTCAGGAAGATGTAAGTTTTCCTGTGAGAAGACTCACATCACAATTTCAGCTATTCACAAAAAATGAGGGCTGAAAACAAGCCATTTCCATTTTTCTTGTGCATTGATTGGGAACTTGAAGGTCAACAGAAAATATTGCCAAAAAGCACATGGAATGAGTTGTTACTGTGAAAGCAGCTTACTCTTTTATTCTAAATTGAAATGTGCTGGCAGAGAGGTGGATGAGCAATCTGTGCTGAAGAAGAAGTGTAAATGAACACTTCCATACCTCAAAACCACTAAAAGAGGACAGGGGGGGAAGATAGAGATGGAGAGGAGCGGAGCAGGAACAGACAAAGCAGATGGAGAAAAATACAGCAATAAAAAGAAAAATGGAACGCAAGCAAATTAGATGAGGAAAAAGTGAAAAACTAGGAAGTCATAGGAGGTAGCGGCGGTAGGGGTTGCTTTAGAAAACACAAAGTTTCCCCATCTTAAACCCCCTTCTCTGACAGGATGAGTTATGCTCTGTGCTTCCCTTCATTTATCTTTATAGTTCCCTAATGCAGCCAGATTATACAGGCCCCATCCGCAACACTGCACACAGCCAGTGCAGCCACAAAAACCCTTTAAGGTGATACTCAAAGTCCTGGGCTGAGTTTGGAGACAAAGTGCTTTCATTTGAGCTGATGAAAAAGGCATGATCAGACCTATTGATCTGTCTGCCTCACCAGCCACGGGCGACACAGAGCCAATTGTGCCAGTGTTTGTGGCGGGCTAATTAAAGTCTGTATTAATAGTTGCAGCAAGTCGCCAATGCCTGAAGCACGACTGGTTCCAAATCTGCAACACCAGCTGACTCACAGCAGATCACCGGTACCTTCTTTGCTCTCTGCACCCATACGCAGGTTTACAGCCAAGATTTATTAGAGCAGAGGAAGAGGCAGAGAGGATGATGTGGTGGAATTGGGTGAATGTGAGGGCAGCCTTGCCGAGCAGGGAAGGGGACACAGAAAATTGAGCCCGATTGAAACTGTAAATAAAGGAATGACTGTGGACCTCTGTTTCCCATAGACAGTCATGTGTGTAGGGGACAAACATATATAACAAAACACACATTTTTATCATTGCTTACAAAGCCTATCTGCAGCCTATTCTCCTTTCTATCACACCTCTCAGAAAAAGGGCAAAAAAAAAAATATCACGTGACCGTTGGTTTCACAAACCCAGTCTTAAATTTTTTGTTTGGTAATAGTAATACTCCCTTCCCTGGTAAATTTTTCTTGTCTACCACCCTCACATGGACTTCACAAAAACAAACACTATCAAACCCAACAGACACTTGAAACTGATCCTTCCCTGAGCCCAAATGTGGGAGACATCCCTATTTTCCCCAGGCACAAGCTGCTGGAGTGGTGTCTTTGCTGTAATTCCATCCACTAGTAAATGCATTTGTACTCGATGCACACAAACACACTCGCAGATACAAACACATACACACACACATATGCACGATTCAAAAACATTCACTTATGGCAAGACAAAAAAACACACATGTTGCACCAGGCTTGGCGGCTCTGTGTACTTAATGGTGCTGATCCATCAACGAGCCACCATTAGAGACCTGCACATGCAGAAAACCTAGACACACACATCGATCGTCTGAGGTAAGGAATACACATAAAATCAACTTACTAATGTGAAATTGTGGAACAGGGAATTGAGTGCCCTGTAATCACCACTGTGGTTACCTGCTATGGTGCAGCTCACGCGATCACATTCCTTTCTGCCTCAAATGACCCATTCAAATGAAACCTGATTATAATTCCCTGGACACTACTTATCTCTGACACTTGTGACCAGCTTCACATTTACAGCAAAGTGTATTATTTCATGAACAAAGCCAGCTAAGGAGAGAGAAAAGTCGATTGCTTAACATCATGGAAGAGCTTGAAATCAACTTCTATACTATAAAGCCCAATTCCAAGCCTGCAGAGCAACCACCTAAAAAGATCTACTATTTTGAAGTTTGAACAGACGTTAAAAGACCACGTACCCTTCAACAGTATTTACTGCTACGACAAGACAGGACCAATTTCTCTGCGCAATCGCCTCTGGGAACTAATGTGTTTCCCATAGAAAAACTCTTATCTGAGCCGGATTCTTCTATTCCTCACTGTGTTTGTGATATTCACAGTGAAACACTGAAGGCAAAACTTTGCTGATACAAGTTTGTATCTGTAGGAGTGGTGTGTCAGTGGAGGGATTGCTTCTTTTTTGTGGGTGTCAGCCATAGCAGAAAAATACATACATATACAATATGTACACGTGTCAAGACTGGGGTATCTGTCTATTTTTGCTCATGCAGATCTGAATTGGTACATACTTAGGGATCATGCAGACCACAGAGTTCCATTGAGATATACAGAGTGGTGCACTGAAAACTGCCATTCTTCTGTCACTAATGTGTGAGGTTCTTCTCCGCTGTTGTATTATCATTGATATGATCCAAAAATTGTCTCAGGTGACAATAAGACTTCACTAAATTAACAAAAGTATGCATACCACATGTAAATGCTTGAAGGCATGTGATTCCTCAATAAAGGGCAATATATATCTTGGCTAGAAAGCATGTGTTTATCTTATTACAGCCGACTTAAGAAAGGCAGCAGTAAAGGAAGGAAGAAATGCTGTATCATCCTTTCCAGTAAAGAACACAGGAGATTTGGCAGTTGCGTGGCAGTACCCGCTGCAGGCTTCAAATCCAGATGGAAAGCTAGAAGGCAGTCCCACTGGACCAGAAACTCCTGCAGCACTATGACCAGAGATGAAAGCCAAATGAGTCGGCAAATCTAGTGAAGACCAATACCTACATAGGAGGACCAGGAGGGATTTTAATGGGACTGCTGTGCAGAGCGGCTGCCCCCAACAGCCAATCTGCGCCACCACAGCCCATTCACCACAGATATAAAAACACCTTATTCTAACCTGACAGCTGAGGTTGAATGGTGGCACGACTCCAGTCGGGCCCCCTGCTGCATGTACAGAATTTTAATGGCTGTGAGACAAAGACCACAGGCACTGGGGCAGCTTTATGTACCAAAGCCCATTGTGCTCTCCACTGCACCATGCTGGCATGCAATCACACAGACGGTGTTCACATTCGGCTTTTGTCTCGTATTTTTTCCTGATGCTTATTTTGTGCTTCACCTTCCAACCCCAGCTCAACTTCAGCAGCAGTGAGCTCTTCCTGCCCTCTGTTTAATCCTCGGGCACCTGTGTTTAAGCCTTTGTAACCGCATCCTAGTGGGTACTTGGCACTGTATCACTGAGATTCAACAATGGTTGACAGTGGAGTCCCTGCTTGCTTTAACATTTGGAGGTCTCTTCTTATCCACCCTTACTCTTTCTAAGTCCTCCCCTCCTTCTGCGTTTTACTCCAATTTTCCCCAACTCTTTTTGTACACACATATTCATGCGCATACAGTTCACATACAATTCCTGCTTCACTGGCCCACTCCAATTTACCCTACAGTGTGTCATGTCATCCAGGAAAATTTAGAGTTGTCATTTAGCCTCTCCAATTGGTCTTTAACCTGTGAGATAGGTCACGGTTAGCATCTCTGATGGGGGTTATGCAACTGTCATGGCAGCGACCTTGGCCTAGTAATGGGTTGGTGAAAGGGTGAGGTTTGGGGAGGGGGGGGCTTAAAAGCATCTTGAAAGCTGATGAAACTCCTCCCTTATGAATACACACTTACAAGAACCACTCTCATACCCATATGTTATCTTATCTCTTCATTCATTTGGTACTTACAAGTTGAAATGAGAATTTTTGATCTTTTTTAAACAGAAACGTTAATACACAACCACTCTAAATGTACACCTGTCCCCATGAAAGCACAGTCAGTCCTGAAGGTCAGGCTGATCACAAGCTGCTGTCACTGTGACAGGAGGTACCGATTTACACTCCATCTCTTAGGTGAGTCAGAAAAGAGGGCGACATGAAAGGATGGATTAGGAAAGGGGGTGAACAAGAGAAGACAGAGAGGAAGAAAAGGGAGTGACAGTAAAACAGATGGTGAGGGAAATGCCGGGTTTAATGGTTAAAACAAAGAGAGATTGCGAAATGATGGAGAGGCAGGGTGATATGACAAACTGAGATGTGGAGAAAGAAAAATGAAACGAGGGAGGGGGGTGTCCTCCAACAATAGACAGCAAGGTGAAGCGACCCATTACAAGAGAAGCCAAACAAGCAGGCCAGGCCTGAAGACAGGGTGGGGAGATGGAGAGCCGCTATGTACCCTTACATTCATTTACACAAATGGCCCATGGATCAGCATCTGCATGCTTTATGTGAGTGCCCGTCCATCACAGTGTGATGTATCCCAGCCGTCCCCCCCAGCTGCATTTATAGGCTCTAAATCATGCTTGTCGACCATTCAGGATGCACTGCAGGAGAACTTTTGTATCTTTGTTGTGGGAATATAGACTTTCACGCAGTCATGCTTTCTGCTGAAAGGAATAAATGAAGAAGGCTTATGGATTTTTTATGTTAGGTCATTAAAAATGTTTTTCTTTTTGATGCTGTATCTGCTTTGATGTTGCAGAAAAGTCCTCGGGTCGCTGCAGATGAAATACTGCCTGCATCTCAGCTGTGTTTAGTGGATTGCCACGGGTTAATTGATGTGTAATTGATGAGATTAATTGAGGTGTAATGTACCACAGTGACGTGTCTGGGTATTCCACTTGCTGCAGAGCTTGTGTGTGTGTATGCGTGTGTATGCGTGTGTGTGTGTGTGTGTGTGTGTGTGTGTGTGTGTGTGTGTGTGTATGTGTGTGTGTGCATGTTTAGGTGTGCCTGCGTGTCTACATGAGGCTACAGCAACACAATTAGAATCTGTACTGTAGCATCCAGCCAACAAATGGAGATTTAATTAGGAGTGAAGAAGGAGCGGGAGGCCAGCAGATAGATAGAATTATCTGGACACACAGTCCAGCGGGCAGCCCAGACAAATTCACAGTCGCGCACAAACTCAAACACACACACTGGTTCCCTTTGCAATTCTTTCCCGTTTGCCTCGATGCTCCTGTGAATGCTTTTCTCTCCACAACACAATACCTGTCTAAAACTATCTTCCTCTTTTTGATTCCATTCTCTTTATTTCCTCTTTCCATTCTGACTTTTTTTTTCTCCATTTTTGTATTTTCCCACCACAATAACAGTTTCCTCTGTGGATGT
Organism: Atherinosoma microstoma; assembly: GCA_037177055.1. Taxonomy (NCBI): domain Eukaryota; kingdom Metazoa; phylum Chordata; class Actinopteri; order Atheriniformes; family Atherinidae; genus Atherinosoma; species Atherinosoma microstoma. Next base: position 14,838,233 of record JBBBVU010000022.1, on the reverse strand, counting down.
CGTGACAGTCGCTCTTCGTCAGCAGCCTTGATCTCTCCCAATACAGTACTAGTTTTCATATACTCTCTCCATGCCTTCTCATCAGCTGTCATCTCATCTCACACACTTTTACTCTCCATGTCCCTTTCCACTGAGCTCTCTGCCAAGATGTCTCTCCGTCTTTCGCATCACTCCATAGTCTCGATCTTTTAGTCCTGCTCTCACATTCTCCTAAGCAGTAGCAGTGTATTGTATTGCACACCAAGGGACATGTCTGTGATATCCAGAAGCCTAATTAGCAAGTCCAGCTTCTGGCAGCGAGTACGGGACACAGAGGAGCACAGGCACAAGGCCCGGCCTCAATTAATGAGACCTCGCACACCCACAGCCACCATTACATGCCCTATGCAGCATCTAGTCTCTAGTCGGCTCAGCCCTGTCCGATGAGCAGGAGCAAAACCACAGCTGAACAACTGTAGCTAGATGTAAGAAAGTTACGTCTTTAATCATCAAGGAGTAGCCACACAGTAGCTTTGCGGAACATAAAGCAGGGATTCTTGTCAGGGTTCGTGGCATCAAAATAAGATTTATGTATGGTAGCAGTAGTGAGATGTGTGAATATAGTCTTGGAACCAACACATGAAGTGAATTCTTGCTTTCTAAGGATAAGATATGTGAAAAATCTCTGCATTAAGTATGCACAGTTTGGAAAGCTCTTATGGGTGAGGATTATAAGAAATGATCCAGGCTTCCACCCCGATTTAGTGACTGGCATCATAGCGATATTTCCCAGGTGTGAAAGACAGCTTCTACGGTCTGGAAGAAGAAGTAAAGTTTTGAGTGCCAGATCACAGGTCTCCTCCTGAGTTGTCTCTGTTCTCTTTTCAGTAGGGAGGATGCAAAGGCTGCCGGTGGTAGCAGCTTTGGGAGAAAATATGGAGGGAAAAAAAATCCATTTGATCTTTGTGACAGCTAATTGACATTGTTTTTTTTTTTTTAAAAACAAAAAAAACAAGAAAGCAGCAGAAAATAGATGAGTAACAGGAAGTGAAAGAAATAACAAATAAAAAACAGACTGTGAAGAACATCAGCAAGCTTTTACTCAAGACATGAGAGGACTAGAAAGAGGCCTAAGTGAATTTGGAAAGTAGGGCAAAGACTAACAGAATAAATAAATAAAATCAACAAACCCGCTGAAATGTGAATTCCACAAGGCCCTGGGTCATTAGAGTTAATACCGTGCGTAATGCCATCTGCCATGATTGTTTACACTAGGCTGGATAATTAGATCTTAATTAGTGGATGGTATGGTGGGGGAACGTTATTTCACAAGCGCTGAGATGGAGATAATCAGTTGCACCTGCAACGCTGTGTTGCCTGTCCATCCTGGGACCTGTGGGTAGCTCTGTGAAGATGTAGCTGTTAGACAGGTCTTATTTTAATTGCTTGAAGCACTGAAAAGAAAGACCATCTTTCCCCCCCCTCCTCCCATCATTAACATATAGATAGAGTTTTAGTTATTTAGAGTCATCTTTTCTCTTGACATTAGCAAAACCTGTTTGCTACTTGTTCGTCTTTGTCCCTCATACAGGTGTATGCCTCTGCATAAAAACAAGTGTGTGCATTTTCTCAGCCTTGTGGGTTTACAACAGTGTGTTTGAGAGATCAAAACATTATCAGGCAAAATACATGGACTCAAACTGCCATGTCCCATCCATGCCTCTCTCCCCAACTGATCCCTTTGAACCTCTGAATGAGAGAGATGCCACTGGCATACTAATAGTGTTTTGCTAAGTGTGAGGTACCACGGTGCTTGCCATTATAATATATGCGTATGGAATAGCTGGTGATTGTGATTCTTATCAGTATGGCAGAGTGCATGGGCGCCAAGAAGTGAGTGGCAGGGGCTGGCAGTAAATGCTAATGGCACACAGCAGCTGACAGAAAAAAGAATTATTACCTCCTTTCATTACATCTACACGGCCTGCCTGTCTGTCTCTCTTCCTTCCGCTAGGCTCAGGCGTGAACGGCAATCAGTGTTGGCAGTGTTTTATTTACCTGTTTTGAAGTAGACAAATTCTTTTTTTGAGATGAATTGTCATTCCTCTCAGGGTTTGAGATCTGAAAAGTTTCTTATATTGACAGCAAGTCGCAAAGATTTGATTACATGAGAACAATAACCAACCTGTGGCTAGAAACAGTTAAAGGTGATATATGACTAGAGGCTTAAGAGTGTATGGAGAGAAAAGTGGATGTTTTTTCATCTTCTCTAATTTCCACGGATGTCGAAGAGTCGCAGGATCATCACCTTTGTGAACAAGGCAGCCTGTGGGAGCAAAGAGTCCCCGCTCCTAATTGAGACCTCAAGAGTGTGAGAGCTAACAAAATGGAGCTTGTCATATTGCTGACCCTCTCCACCACATGAAAGAGAGGCCCACAAACACAATTTTCCTCCATCATCCCCGCAAGACCACCAAGTCTTGCTTTGTGATGATGTGACAGCGCCACCATCACATCCTTCAGATGGAACCTCAAAGCTGCCTGCCTCCTTCCAGGACCCGCATCTGACCTCTTAGGCATCTACACAGTGTTCTTTGCTGCTTACATGTCTCTGAAGTGCACATGCAGGAGGGAGCAGAAGAGGAACACAGCTCTGAGACATTGTGCGAAGACAGGCGGCCAGCACTGTGCCAGCAGGCAGACAAAGATCTGAACGCCCTGACATTATGCTTATGGTACCGTTTGGCTGGTTCTTACACGATTTCACACCACATTGCTCATCTCAATTATCAGATTAAGTAACGGGGGCTGAGTGAGAAGCATGCAACTCGAACAAAGCAGGAGAAATTCACATTCAGAGACACTAATTGTTTTGCTCTCTTCGCATGATCCTTTAAGCTGGTTTAGTGCAAGAAACATGACTTGTTAAAATTGGGTAAGTATAATAGCATCCTATGTGAATACTATAAAATTATGCGGGCTGGGGAGTGAAAATACAAAATAATGATTAGATGCTAATTCTGATAGACCATACAAGAAGATGAAAGATGTGCATTTCTATTCTTTGATTGGGTAAGTGCTCAGTTTAGAAAAACAAAGTGGAGTACCTCTCCTTTAAATGTGATTATATATTTGTTATACACATACAATCAAATTCTCTGTGTACTTAAACGCCCCTCTCCTTTTAAAAAATGCCTGTCATCTGTTCACTTCACGATTAATGTAACAAGGCCACATTGCTACTTGAAAAGATTGTGTCATTTTGATCTGCACATTGCAAGCTGTCTTACAAGAAAACCACAGCCCTTAATCAATAGTTCTCATAATGCTCACAACATAACTCCGGCTTGGTGCCCGTTGCCAACAATGCTATCTAATATATGTGGTTGATGATGGTTTTTCTAATTATATTCTGAAGCTTGCACTCAAAACATTGCTCCTGGTAATGCTGCAGTGATGCAGGCAAGGTTGTGTGAATCAAAATCCACCTTGTCTCATTTTAAACTGAACACTTTGACTCTCTGCACCTCCATTTCATATGCAAGAGAATGTGAAGTAAGCAAAGGTGTTAAGAACTTCTGAATTTTTGAAAGTAAAAACCAAGGTTAGCTCTATTTTTGACAGTCTTATACATATGCAAGAGCTCTTTATATACAAAAAGAAATTACAACCACAGCATTTTTTGTCCTCACACAATGTCATGTACTGTATATCCCGGAGGTTATCGTTCGAAATTACATAAACTTAAATTGGAACACCATCTTCCATCAGGTTAATGTATTCAGAGAGCCTTTTTTTCCTCCCGTACTCCTGCTGGGATATTGAAGCGTTCCTACCACTGCTCTTAACACACCAGTCTAAAAAACTTCATGTTGGTAATTCTCTGAACTTTCCCTGCCTCTAAGGACCTACAAAGCGGAGGGACTGACTGTAGCTGGCTGCAATCGCACACTTTAATTTGTATGGATGATCAAGCAGATACAGCATAAAGCAACTGGCGCCCAAGCAAAGGCATGAGTGATTTGAAGGCTTAATGCAGCCCTCCACACCACACAGAGTTATAGCCTGTGATTTGCATCATAAACGTCTGTTAAATTTCCACTTTTGGAAATGAATATCACTAGATGAAAACCTGAGGGGGAGCCATATGGAGGAGGTAGGAGAGCGACACTTTTTTTTTTCCCATTTGTACTTTCCACCCATGATGGGAACTAATTCCATATTACTACATCCATAAGCCGTGCATAAATACACATCAAATGGCATTTTTTCCAAACATCATAATCCCTGGATAATCTTCATCTACACTATGAGCAGTGCTAAATTGGAGTGAAGATCCTCAAATGAACATATTTACATCAGTCCCATTAGTGAGACACTGAGGAGATACTGCTCAGAGATCGACTGCTGCTTTGAAATGCCTGTAGGCACTTTGGAGTTTTATTAGAAGCACTTTAACTTACCGTGCCACGCTAAGTAATGTGCTTTAATACACATATAATGTAGTGGATTACAACTCTGGATATTAATAAACCATCAGTTTTATTTATTACTGGTCTTTTGCCATAACAAGAAAATGACATGGGTAATCCACCATGGATTTGAGGGCTTTTGTGCTTTATGTGTGTTTATATGTTTATGAAAAAAATCACAGTGTTTACATAATTCTTTGCTCTTATATACAGTAAATGCATGTGATTCTGACACTACAGAAGGTGTTAATGTGCAAGTATGTAATAATTTAGTCATTGACATGTGTGTCTCTCCAGTGAGATGATCCAAGTATGAATTCTCCAACAGATTAAAGAGACATGTGTGTACTCCACAGCCCTTTAATGACAGAGAGATCAAAGCCCAACATGTTCCTAGCTGATTTAAGGGGGATCATTAGTGATGGGTCAACAGGTCATCATTAGCAGGCATGCTTACTCCACTCATTGTATGTTTGCTTGATCATCAAATGCATCCATATGCGTCTCTGATCTCTCCACAGTGTGTGGGAAGTACACAGGTCTCTCCTGTGGCCTATTTCCCCACAGACAAATACTGCTCCATCGGCGAGAGCCAGCCTGATCTATTGTACCTCCTGCTTCCATCAACTCACATTCCATCTATTACGACCCAACAGGATGATCTTCATGGCTGAAGCTTATTGTAAAGCCCTAGCCTTGCTGATTCAATAGGCTCTAGAGGGTTCTGACAATGACCAATTCACTCATGAGTATTATTCATCACAAAACCTTTCCAGCGCTCCAATAAAATCCACCACCCACCTTTCCCACTCTGTTTGGTATGCTGTAACAATCCATCACTTCCAAATGTTCTGGTGCTCCTACCAAATGTAGCAGGCACACACAAACATATGCTCTCTTGCACACACACATTTTTCTTTTCTCTTACAACGCCAATGAACAAACTCTTTCTCACCTCAGAAATTGCTATTTTGGTGCAGGGCTATTCCTTCTCTCAGCAGTTTCACATTAATTCTTTTCCCTTCACAAACATTCTTTCCTGGCTCCCCTTTACCATCCACCCATCTCAACAGCGAACTGCTCTTTTCCAGTGCCAACTCTGTTTTTCACCTTCCCTGTCTCACCTTCATATGCCACCCATCTACTGCCTCCATGCCTGACTGCTTTGACAGGCCTGAGATTCAAGCAGGGGGGATTTGATCCCCTTCATGGAGCGGCGTGCCGGCAGTGGGGTCCACTCTCAAACCACCGGACGTAGAGCCCTGAGCCACCAATTAAAAAGTCATGAAGGCTTTTAGCGGCACACAAGGCTGCAGTTTCCTTTGCTTCTGTGGATTGGCTGCCTGAAAATAGTCTTTGTGTTCCTGAGACAACAGCAGAATATGCAGGAGGGTGGGGGTGAGGAGATGCAGGTTAACAGAGCAGCAATGCGTGGGCCATTGCGCTCTCCCCTGTGCTCTTAAGCGGGACTCTCCCAGCCCCTCGCTCCCATAAATTAAGCATAATATTCACTGTCTATATGCATGGCTAATGACTGGCTCCTATAGGTGCACTGGAAGTTGACATTTAATTGTGTGAGAAAACAGCTCTCCTAAAGCTAAGACTTGATAACTTTATTTCTAATGTGAAAGTATTAGATTCAGCTAAAGAGGATCACAGCTTAGGTTTATGCTTTGCAAGAAAAGAAAATCATCTGTCTGCAGTCCATGTTTGGCTTAATACAGAGAAACATCTGACTGTGAATGGAGGGTCAGCATCTTCCTTGAAGATGAATACGTAGACTAACGAGAATGACAGTGCGAAAACAGCAGAAGTGCCTGAGCGGCTTGATTAAAAAAAAAAAAAAAACGGCACAGAAATTGAATCGGTGACCATTTACTTCACAACTGTGAGTCTTGTGTGTGTATATAACATTGTATGTGTGAAACAAAACCTTAATGTATTGATAAATCAATCCCCCAAAAACCAGCCTCCCAGCATTAGTTTAGTTGCACCAACAACCATCCATAGCATCGTCACAAACAGCAGACAGTCACTAATGGAATCAATAAAGCCTTGCAAATATTTACAGGACAAGAAAGCCTCAAGGCGATCAATTGCAATCCATAGGACGATAGAGGGTTCTACTGTTGCTGTGTTTCAGGTTAGAAAAATCAATAATGCCAGCTTTGGAAAAAGAGGGGGTAAAAAACAACTCCACAGTGGCACTCTTCAATCTTTCTCTCTAATGCTCTCCTTCCTTCCATCATCCTGACCCGTGTGTTGATTCGTCTTTTTGTGAAGTCCAAGATCGACGTTGCTTGGTGCGCCTCCCTGCAGGTACCGAGAACTGCAGGGAGTGCATGCAGCAGGGTAGCGGGAGACGGCTTTTGAAGAAGAAGTCAGCGAGTGGATGTGACAGGCTCTCAAAAGCCAGGGAGATAACAGCATCTGCCTGTGGAAGTCTTAACAGGTAGAAAGCTAAAGTTAGGGGCTAAATGGAGGGCTGCAATGGCTCTGCAAATTCTCTGGATGATTGGAAGTAAAAAAAAAAAAAAAGACGTTGCTCAGTTTCTGCTCACATTTACAGGCAACACGGAAAGCAGGCTGAGTGACAGAAAGTGAAGCAGAGCAGAGAATAAGAATTAGGGTATATTAAAAACAGATTGCTTCCATTTCTCTCTGGGGGCAGATTTTTTCATGCGCAGGGTTGTAATCCCTAGTTTATGCTCTGTAGTAACTAGCTCGATAAAATACATCAACCCCGCACATAAAAGGTGAATAAAATGGAGTATATAAAAGTGTGTCAGGGTGGCAGGAAGCTATAGAAGTCAAGACCGCCCAGAGAGATGGCTGATTTATTGACACATTGGTAGTACGCTGACATGTTCAGGAACTTCTGATAAATAGGCAATAATGACAGCTTTCCTTCTGTCAGGCACACAGTTACTATTCCTTACACACCTCCTTGGTGGCCACCCTAACGAACAGGTGTTTAGGAGGAAAAAAAGAAGTGAGAAGAAAGATACTGTCTCTTACCGATGCCACTGTGTTTTGGCTCTCTCGTGCACAATGCAACCAGAGAAAACAATCAGAGGAAGATGCAGCTTCTGCCAGCGGCCATCAGCATCTCCCTCCCTCTGTGGTAACATTCATGTGGGAAAACTCCTGTGTGTATGTTAAATAGCCACACAAAACCCACTGGTTGACAGCATTAGCATGAATTGATCATTCTGAAGGAAGCTTGAAGGCTACGCAAAAAGTGGCTCCGTAAGGGCATGCAAACAAAGTAAAGCCACATGTGGTTGTTTGTATCACACTGCTATCCCACTGCCCCAAGGCCTGAAAACTTAAGCACCTGGTTGACTGCTTCATCACCTAAAGTGCCTGCCTAACTGTGTGCGTTTGTGTGTAAGATACAGTACAGATAAATCAGGTACATCTGTGCATAAATCAATTCTTACCCGTGGTTTATATTTTGCACTCTATGCATCATACAGATATGAAAACTGCATGGTCCACACACTGAAAAATGATTGTATCCTCATGTGATAGATATTTCACAGCATGGCTCAATTAACTGAATTTTTCAACTGAGCTGGTAGGAAATCCATAAAACAGATCAAACTCAAAACGCACTGCACAGACAGAATTATGTGTATGTGTCTGTTTGTGTGTAAGGGAAAACAAGTGAGACGCAAAGAGAAAGAGACTGACTGCACAAACTCGAGAGTCCACTTAGCATATGTGGTTCTGACTGCTAACTTGCAAAAAATGTCAATTACTCTCTCTACATCTGAAACTTTTATGAATGCATCCAGGCTGTATCAAAGCTTCCCACCTCAGCAGCTCCTTTGAAAAATGTTTTCTCTCAGAGAAAATCAGCTTTAATTATTGAAAGCGTGGCTTCAAGTTTATTAGTGTTTTTCTGGACTTCCTTCAAATTGTTGTCCAAGATCCTGCCAGTTGCACATACCAAAATGATCTTATTGATTCAAACCTGTTTTCTTCGTTGCAAACAGACAGGCTGTCAAAAAGCTCAAATCTGTTGCCATCACTGAAAGACAGCTATTCACAGACACACTGGACACGAGTAACAGCGGAAAAAAGATATGATTTGGAGAACATAATGAAAAAGAAAAGAGATAAACGAGAGAGGAAGGCAACACTCACATCATCCAAAGTCTTCTCTTAGTTCACAATGAATCTGACATATTGGCCCAATCATGAACTAAAACAGCCTAAAACTCCACAGCAGAGAGTTGTATATCTTTCCCAGTAATACATCAGATAGACAGTAAGACAGACAGCTCTGATCTTTACTTCCATAAGCAAGACTGTTTAAATCCCTTATGGATCAAAGGCAGCAGCGAGCTTTGGCTTGCTTTCATTAGGAGGGGATAGAAGACTGCATGGAAACCCTCTCTCCTCTTCAGGTTTGAACGGCAAGGTTTGATCAATCAATAGCAGTCCACTAACTCAGGCCTAAGTGCCCCTGCTTTAATCACTCTCCTTTGAAAAATTGAGGATGGGGTGGTGGCACCAGACATGCTCCTGCACTGTTTCATTAAAACCGTCTTTGGTCCGGGAATAAGTCAAATTATACTGTGCTTTGTTATGTTCTGTTCCAACAGAAAATCTGCTGCATGACAAGTACAGCCCCAGAACTTAAGTCCCGTCGCTCAAAACATGAAAGTCTGAATGCTGCTGAGAGGACGGAACAGGGATCAGCCAGGCTGATGGAGTGGCTAAGTACAACTGGGCCACTGTCTGACTTTGCCATTGTTGCTCACTGGAGGAGTGTAATCTTTTTAATCACAATCTAAACCTGCAGAACAATTGACCCATTTTCATGCGGGTCTTCTTATCTTTGAATGCATGCCCATATCTCATTTAGAAGTGTTAGAAATCCCTTTTCAATCTAGGTGATCTGTTCTCACCAACCTGCCTCCACATTCCTCTAATCCACTTTGATCTCATCCAGTGCATATCAGCTGGTGGATGTCATGTTTATGAATTGACTACCAATTTCTACTGTGGCTTGCATGCAAAAGTTTGGGCACCCTTGGTTTCTATTCATAATCATGTAAGTAGAAGATTTGTTTCAGAAAAGCTGAGATTTTTTTGCACTCAAACAGCTCTTTTCCTTATTTAGATTGTGGCTGGGTTCGAGACATCATCAGACAAGGCCAGGTGACGCCATATTCAAAGCTTTCTAAATATTTTTTAACCCTGAGCAGTGGTCTGAAAATTAAAATTGATGCCCTCATAGCAGGAGGGCTCCAAGAAGATAACAAGGCATTTTCAGGTGGTCATTAACTCACTGAATGGAAATTAAAAGCAGTAGTTGAGGTGAAGTTCAGGTTTGTAACGTGTAACTGAGAGTAGTGCTCTAAGTATTGTCATTAAGGCATATCTTAACTTTGTCTTGCTTTCCACTGCAGTATGGTTTTCAGTTTAGTTTAGAAATGTATTATACAATTGATATTTTTATAGATCAATTTCTATTGATAACTACTGTATATATCTATAACTTTAAGTGAATTTGTAATTTCTATGACAATAAATCACTCTGATGTGATCAATCTGTCCACTAGTAGCATGGGCGCATATGTTTAATAGTTTGAAGATCTATCTACCAGAAGGAGGGTGTTGCTGAAGGATTACAACTGAATTGGTAGTCTGACTGCAGATTAAAAAAAAATCTTTTTTCCTGTCTGCCTCCCTTTTCTTTTCCACCGCTCCATCTCACTTTGCAATCTTTCTCATTGAGAAATAAGGGGGATATGCTGTCTTCAGCATGTGCAGCGGTGGCATTATTGTCAGCATGAGCTGCCTATCATTGCAACGTGTCAGGCTGGACCCCTCCCGTCATGCTGTCACCATGGCACACAGATGAGATGTGAAAACTTTAGTGAATTCGTCGTGGAGGAAATAAAGGATGGCACCCAACTGATCTGACACCCTTATCTTTATGGTATCAGTCCCTGCAGACACAGAGAAGTCACTCAACTGGATCAAATAAGCCACACATTAAAAAACATCTATATAAAGTAGATAAAAGATTACCCATTTACTAGTCCATATGAAATGAATATGACATAAGCAGTTGATGCCAGCGACAACAAGCGCTCTGACCTACATGAAACAGCTTCAGTCGAACTGCAGTCAGAAAAGTGTAAGAATGAATGGCTGCTTTTCTTCTATCTCCTCTTGTCGCTTTCATCACTCTTCCAAGTTTAGAAATCTGTAATTGTCCCTGAAAGAAGAAGAGGAATATGACAACCATAGTCATATCTGAGGAAGCAGCATAAAGCATTAAACTGCACATCCCATTTGTGCTTTCTTTATAGACAACTGCTTACAATTCGGAATGTCTTTTCTGCGGCATACATGTGTGGCCTCCATGTGAAGCCAGCGAGTGAATGTAAGCTTTTTTTTTTCTTTCTCCCTCCCAGGGTATCTCAGGCTTGCTAAGGGAGTGCGTGTGGTGTAGACAGGAGCGAAGCCACCAGCTGCTGACCTTTACTAGCATCACATAGCAGCAGGGAGTACCTCAGTTTACCTGACTCACATTTTGAAAACAGCTAATCAAAAGGTTCCCATGGGTTACCACCTGTGAGGGGCTATGTGTGTGTGTTAGTGTGTATTTCTGTACCATCTCTTTGTGGATTCATATGTCTGCATGCATAATTTAGCTTATTTAATGTTTTGATTGTATCATAACTAGCCAACAAGGAAAGAAAATTATTTCTTTGATCCTTTACAAAGAGGATGTGGGCTGTGCAGTTAAGGCCCTCAAAGTGGGTGTAAATCTGTACAGTTTAATAAATCAGATCCGAGTTTTAAGTTTGTCCTTTAATTTCTTAGAAGCCACAGTACCGTTCCGACCACTTCTGCATGTCAACATAAAACCATCCCATAGGAAAGTTACAGAGGTCAGATGAGGCTATGGTCTGGCCACCAATGACTGCATTCTCCAACTCAAAAACTACAACCAATAGGGTTATATTTTAATTGAGGAAAAAAAAACAAGCTTAATATTCACTGACATTCCAAGACTCTACATGAAGCAAGATGTGACACAGCTGATAAAGTTGAAATCAGATAAATTGTTTCTGCAACTTCTTCAACACATATATTGTGGTGCTCCTTTGGGGTAAATTCTCCCTTTCTGCGTATTACACCAAAGACCAAAGTGCTACTAAAGAGGGAAGTGCAATTAGACCAAATAAATCCTCTTTCCCAGAACCTAACCCACTTCTGAGGATCATTTTGCCCTTTTCCCAAGCTAAGGAATCCACCCCACCTCGTGACTCTCCCTGTAAACCTCCTTAAAATCCCTCATAATCAGCAGTGTGCCTTGACATAGTCTGTCTCTGCAGTTACTAGGGCATGTTGTAATAAAGATGTAATTCAAGCCAATAGCACAGTTTTTACATTAAAAAGAACACATAAATGCAGTTTTTTAAAAGGCAGTTTTGCCTGCTAATAAAAGATGATTTAATCCCTCTTTTGCAGCACTAACCTACGATTTACACTTAAAGCCTGCAGTAAGTGACAGACAGACTCACTGGTGTGTAAATTGCCATTTTAAAGCCTCAAGTTTGGTGCTTGGTCACATTGGTGTTTTCAGAGTTATATAGAGTGTCCATATTTGACAAGAGGGTGGAGCGGGATAGTGATAATCACAAGCTGATTGGACAAAAGTCTTTCTTTGTGTGCCAATGTCTTTGTGTGTAAAGCTATTTTCTGAAGGATGGCCAGCAAACTAATCAGAGGGAGTAAATCAAACTAATAAGACCATACCGACTTGTGTGAAAAATGTATGCACTTAGCATTTCATGATAGAAACTGATGCTTTTTGAATCAGAATTAATTAGGGCCGGATACATTTTGTCATCAGCAGCCAAGCTGCTGTCAGTGGGTTTGCATTGGTTTAATTTCTGATGGTGAAAGATTTTGCCCTTTTTGTCAATGATTCATTCTCATTGCACTGAGGGCTACTCCTGCACTCATAGGCCTAATCTCAGTTTCTCCCCTTGGACCTGCCACTTGGCCACAACCCCTTCATTTAAAAAAAAAAAGGGCCTTTTTCCTTTTAGAGATCAAGGGGTGTTGGTAATTTAGCTATTGAAATGACCCCCATTAGATCCCAAAGGCTATAGGGCAATTACCCCCAGATCCCTAAAAGGAAAGTGGCACCTTAACTCTGCACATCACAGGGATAGGACCAAGGTTGAAAAAAAAGATATCTAGAACTTGAGTTGTATCCAATAATGACAATGCCATTTCGTGCCAGAGGATAAAGTTGCAAAATACCACAACAGGAAGGGATGGCAGTATACTGTACCTCACAGGTATTGGTGGACCACAATTTCGTGTGAAAGTGTGAATTTCTGAATGTATATTATTTTCACTGAACAGCGGGACCCAGCAGGAGACAGAGAAGCCCTGAGCTGCACTGATGAAACTGATCCATCCTATCACAAAAAGTATGTTTATAAAAGAGAAAGTGAGTTGTGTCCACTCTTGTAGCCTTGAGCGAAGCAGATGGAAAGTAGTATGTGCACTCTGGTGCTGTGTTTACATCAGTGCCAATTGGAGCTGATGCAACTACTACAAAGTCATTTGATGCAGGACTGAATGTCAATTGAACCTCAGAAAAAAAATACTGATGTTTTTGTCCAGTGTAAAATGGGCTCAAGATGGGGAAACTATATAGACAGCCACTTATCAATCAAATCAATAGGAACTTTGTTTGTTTGTATTTGTTCAGTGTGAGAAGAAATGTTGCCACAGTCAAAAGAGAAAAGAGAGGAGCTGAAGATTTGAACACTGAAGGATAAGATCGCACTTGTGTAGAGTGCAGAAAAAGGAAGGAGCTGGATGATGGCTGGTGAAAGGAGAGGAGGGAAGCGGGATAAAATGGGTGAGGGTGGTGGGAGGGAGTGTCTTGACTTCTAAAGCTCCCTGAAAGTAGGAACTCAATCAGCGGCCGGGCAAGGAACCCATTGTGCTGGTGTGTAATGGGAACTGTGAGATTTTATTAAGAGAGAGCAATTGCATGCACTCCTCATCAGGGCTTCCATTGTGGCATCGGTGGTCACAATGACGTCCGGGGTAGATAGAAACAAGGTATTTACTGTCTCACATACGGGAGAATAGACAGCTCCAAGAAATAGGTTTCACTTTGACATAAGAGGCTCTGTTACCTATAATTGTCACAGCATCCTCTCATTCCATCTGTTTCCATCCTCATTCCTCAAGCTCCATAAGCTCTGACTTTTTTTTGCTCGCTTCCTCAATTGCTTCTTCTCACTGTTATTTCATTCTTTAGCTGTTTCATGCATCACTTTTCGAAATCCCTTTGTCCAGCATTATGGTGGAACTTTATGGCAGAAAGTCACCCCCAGCAAGTTTGCTCTTTATAATGATTGCATGCATAGCAAGGCAGCACTTAAAGGAGACAAGTGGAATGAGTGGAGGGAAAGTGTGGGAGGACAGCACTGTGAGAGGGTGTGTCAGCCTGACTACTGATGGGCCTATCCTTGTTGGTTTGATGCTGTCAGAGCTGGAATTTCCAGAGCACAGGGTCTAAATCCAGCAGGGAACGGTTTTCGTTTTCCCTCAGTCAGTACAGATAACTATAGGAAAACAGCATGCTGCTGATTGCGTACTTCCCCTAAGCTTTGACTATTAAATTGAGAAATCTCTAAAATTACAGCCCCCTCACTGTTGAAACTTTCAACAGTGTTTCAACTACTCCTTATTCAAATATATATATTTTTTTTTAGTGATGACTAAGGCAGATAACTGCCCTGTTATGAATTCAAACTAGTAATATTTTGCAGAGAATGGCCACCAATGAGTCTCCTTGTTGCAGCAAATAAGACCTTTAAATATCAGGTATAATAGTAACTTTAATAAAGTGTCAACAGTTTATAGAAGCAATCACAAATGCTTCTCTGATGTTTGGAAATAAGAACTTCCCAACTTTACTCCTACATGTATTATATACACTGACTGGCCCCCCAAAAAATGGCCACCTGGATTTAACTAAGCAAATTGGTAGAAGCCTTCTATTAGATAATTACTGCATGGGCAATTATCTTTCAGCTTGCAACAAGTTATCTAACCCCAACTGATGCAATGAGTAACTTCTCATTTCTTAAACCATGTGGAAAAACACGTCCCGTGGTCATGGAATAGATGTGAGTCTATTCATGAAGGGTCAAATCATTGGCATGCATCAAGTAGAGAAAACATGTAAGGAGATTGCAGAAACTACTGAAACTGGGTTGAGATTAGAAACTAAAAGGATAGCGGGGAACCATCGTCTTCCAGGAAGAAAGGAGGTCAGAAAAACATCCTGAATGATGGTGATTGGTGATCATTTAGACATTTGGTGAAATCAAATGGAAGACAAACAACAGTAGAACTCAGGGCTATGTTCAATAGTGAAAGTAAGAACATTTTCACATGAACAATGTGACAGGAACTCAAGGGATTGGGACTGAACCTCTGTGTAGCCATAAGAAAACCTCTAATCAGAGAGACCAACAATAGAAAAAGGCTTCAATTTGCTAGGGAGCATAAAGGTTGGACTCTAGCGCAATGGAAAAAGGTCACGTGTTCTAATGAGTCCAGATTTACACTGTTCCAGAGCGATGGGGGCATCAGGGTAAGAAGAGAGGCAAATGAAGTGATGCAGCATTCATTACTAGTGCCTACTGTACAAGCCTGTGGGGGGAGTCTATGATCTTGGGTTGCTGCAGTTGGTCAGGTCTAGGTTCAGCAACATTATGTGCATAAAGAATGAGGTCAGCTGACTACTTGAAAATACTGAATAAGCAGGTTATTCCATCTCTCTTAATGGCATGGTCATATTACAAGATGACAATGCCAGGATTCATGGGGCTCAGATTTTGAAAGAGTGGTAGGGAGCACAAGACATAATTTTCACACATGGATTGGCCACCACAGAGTCTAGACCTGAACCCCATGGAGAATCTATGTGATGTGCTGGAGAAGGCTTTGCGCAGTGGTCGGACACTCCCATCATCAATACAAGATCTTCGAGAAAAATTGATGCGACTGGATGGAAATAAATCTTGTGACACTGCAGAAGCTTATTGAAACGACGCCACAGGGAATGCTACTGTCTTAAATATAAGCCGTGTTATGAGTATCCTTGCTTTTGTGAATAGCTTTATTTAGTAATAAATCATGTAATACTGATATTAAACTAGGGCTTATGTGGTAACCTGTGTGGAACTTTTTGAGTAACTGTTCTGGTGTCTGCACAGAGATGCTGCTTTTGAGCTCTTCAAATGTACTGTTTTCACACTTTGAGCAACACAAGCTTATGTAGCATTATATTTGAGGGACATCTATTGTGGCTGATATGTATGTCCAAAACTTTGGTGTCTCCAACAAAAATTTCCAGACTAATTAAAAAGAAGTAGAAACACATTGACCAATTCAAGCACATTTGCAGTAATGTTCAATGAAGTGAATAAAGTGTGCTGACCATGTCAAATAAATAAATAAAAAATTGATTAGGCAATTTCTTTATTCCTGCAACCTGACCCCCCCCCCCCCAAAAAAAAACAAACAAAAACAAAACAAAAACAAAAACAAACAAACAAACAAACAAAAAACAAACAAAAAAACAACAACAAAAAACAAAAAACAAAACCAAAAAAACTAAACATAGTAGCACCACCACATACAATACACTTGGTTAGGATCAGGAACTAGATTAAGAACTAACTTTATGGCTGGGTTAAGGCAACAAAAGTACTTAATGTGGGTAAAACATGGTCAACAGGCTGGTAAAACAGGATCAACAGGATCATCAACTGGCTGATGAGCCCAACACATATTTTGCTTGCATTTTACAGACAGTAATCGTTATCACTCATATTTAAAACAGAACAAAAGGCCATAGTAATGTTTTGCACAGGTACTTATGATATTGTTTTTGGTGAGCATGACTAATAACTGAGACCACTGGGAGCCTTCAGCCATAACAAATAAATAAAAATGTCAAAAACATGATAAACAAACTAAAGAAAACTGAAAAAAAGGACTCTCTGAAGTCTTGGATGATAGAAATTGTATTGCTTGCTTTCTCTTGGATCAAGAATGAGTATAATTTTTCATGAAATCAAAATGCTTGATCTGAAATCCAGTAATAGCGAGATTATATTGCTGCAGTTATCCAATCAAATAAGCAATTCCTTCTCTTGATAGGGGAAAAAGCCGATTCTACCACAATTTATTAGAATGGAATTTGAAGGCAGTCATCTCATCTGACTGTGAGATGATGTATTAAATAACGAGCTGCTATCATCCCTCTGTGTCTTGATCTAGCTTTGTCCTAATGAATCCAACTTACTCCTCTCTAGTCTCATGCAGCCACTACTGACTCTCCATCACAGCCAATCTGATAAAGGGATGAGAGAGGATATCATGTGTTCCTCACACAAATCCTGTCTGTAATCCGTACATTGTTGTTGTTCTACTTCTCTCACTGTTATCGCCTTCCAAGTCCATTCTGTCCAACCCCCTCAGCCCACCAAATATGGTAGATCAAACATCCCTGTAACTCAAATTTGAGGAAGATAAAACAGGAGAAAGAAGGCTGTTAACTGAAAAAAAGTCTATGAAGTTCTGGGTTGACTGAAAAAAAAGGGTGACTGATAGTGCTGGTATGTGGCATAATACTGTTACGCATGCTGACCATCTGATAATGAGGCAGGACAGAAGGGGATAGGGGGTAAGGATTACATTCCCCAACAGAGATACAGACTAGCACAGGCCATATGTGGTCCAGTCCCTGAAAACCCCATCTGACAGCGTCTATGTAAGAAAACATCTAAAGAAAAGAGAGCAGATTTAGGGAGAGAAAAAAGTGTTTGATATAAACGGATGACATGGCGTTACACACAAATGTTGCTTCAATCAGCAGATTAATTCTCTACCTTAAGTACATCAACACAGTGGGCCACCCTGAACAAAGCCTTGCCAAATGTTGTTTACTCCATGATTTTTTTCCCCCTGTCCCTCCCTCCCCCCCGAGCTGGCTTGATTTTTAGCACAGCTACATTCTCCAGTGTTTATTTTACTGTATAGCACGCTCCATCTGTTAAGGTCTGTGGATGTAAAGTGATTGCTGTCGCACATAATTTCTCTGACGCGACTGGATATTCAGCATAAGTGTGCCCCTGGAATGAGCCACCTGAAGCGTAGGTAAAGTTGCATTCACACAAAGTGAACACAGTTCACCCCCCAAATACACTCATGGAGATACACGCTTGAAATCATGCACTCCATCTTCAACTGGCCTTTATTTTTATCCAGATGCTGACAGTTCCAATTGCATATGGCATCTAAGCCCATTAGCGTCAGTGATGAGCTTTGACAAAGGGAGCAAAAACCTGCAAATGGATGCAGATACGGTGAGAAGTAGCGAATTAGGATAACCCTGAGAAGGTAGGCGCATTGCAGCACTGCTGAAATAGACAATAAACCAGCAGACATGAGGAAAAAGCATTGTTTTTCATGTATGAAAATATCCATAAGCATATTTCCTGTCTGACATGAAATGCAATGGCTGCACAGACATTTGTGTTTAGACTGGATCATTGCCTGTGATTAACGAGAGAGGAGCCAGGTGTTGTTGAGCCTCAGGGTCAGCTTGGGGCTCTGCTGGCTGGGTGATAGTGGCAAAGCTCCACTGAACACTGTAAACTTGACTGTATGCCACAGGATTCAATTTACAAGCTGCTGGTTTAAGCTGGCACAACGAACCACCCTGTTGTTTGCACCAGGATGCGCTGTCTGTTTTGGAGGCTTTTTGTCCTGCAGTTAACGAGCACTCTAGTGGGAGAGAAACTGTAATGGCCGATTACAGCTGTGATAATGGTAGACTCTTTTGTGTACTCAGAATGGTAAAAAAAACCTGTCCTTTCTGAGAGGAGAGAAAACAAATGAGGAAAAAATAAACTCTCACTTTGCAATCCTGCAAAGCTTGGCGCTTTTATGTGATGTGCCGATGGAGGACTCAGCGCACTGCATGTGGATCTGGATCCAAGTCAAGTGGATCATGCGTGCCCAACACCCCAAAAACCTTCTCACATCTATTTTCCCCATCCCTCCTCACACAGACACACACATACACATTTGTCACACTCACTTACAGAGGTGTTCTCAGAGGTACACCAGGGCACTGATCTGTATTCCTGCTGTATGCTATGATTTTAGGGTTATTCAAATTCATAAACAATGCTGCAGGCAATTCCCTGTATATGAGAAAAAGGCGACCGAATGCATTAAATGAACACTCAGACTCGATGAAAAACTAGTTTCAAAATCAACATATGGTAAGTAAGCAGGTGCAGTGACAGACTGCAAAGTTATTCAGAGTGAATTTTGAGAACAAACAACAACAAAAAATCTATATTTGAGGGATTTTGTGGAATCCCTATTGGAAATTTGCACATTTGTTGTTTATAATTTCAGGATTGCATATTTCAGGAACTCCTCTGCAGGGAATTAGATGCATTTGGCACTAAAGAACTGCAGATTTTCCATCTTTACCCAAATATATGTTTTACCCAAAAGAAAGCACAAAAAACACTTTATCTAATTCAATTCTGTTCAACAATTCCAGAGGGGGCAAAAGAAAGAAAAAAAAGAAAGATCAACCCTAAATCTATGGAAGCGTTGACCCAAATAAAAAAAGAAAAAGGGACCTTATCATATTATAACGTGATAGTTTTTTGTAAAGGCGTGAAACGTATTGCGTTATAACGTGATAAGTTTTAGTGTAAAAAGGGGAAACTTATGTTATAACGTGATACATTTTATGGTGAAATTGTGGCGTATAAACCATATTCGTCTTTGAATAAGGAAACTGCGCATGCAGTAGATCAGAGAAATGTCTAATTTACCAAATGGGAGTAAGTTTTACCTCATACTAAGCTGAGAGAAGGAGAGATTGGACAATGGTGAAGCTTGGAGGATACTATCATAATGTTGAAGTTGCACCCTTAAACCCAACAGGACTATGTCTTCATGTTGGAAACTTAATTCTCCCAGTCCCAGCAGTGCATATAGTCTATAGACTAATACCGGAGTAGACCAGCCACCATTTTTGACGTGGCACTTTGTGCCTGTCAGATGTAATTGTGATGAGAATTGGATTATTTTCCTATCGTTACTGCTTACTTAATGATGTTGAGGTAATCTTGGAGGACTTGTGCGGTTCTTGGTTGCTTTACTGGCAGAGGAAAACTTCAGTTGTGGAAAAAACTTGAATGGGAAGAACAGGGCCCCTGTAATTCACAATGATTGCCCTTGTTTACACAGATTTCTTGGCCGGGAAGAAGATAGGGATGTTCAACAGAAGTGGATCAAGGATATCAACATAAAGGATTTTATTTCCAAGAACAGCACGATAAGTTATCAGTTTGACACTAATGCTGCTTTCTATTTGAACTCGGAACTCGGAATTTCCGACTTCCGAGTAGGAAGTTTCAACTGGAACGGCCCCCTGAAGTCGGA
>JBBBVU010000022.1:14803462-14815618 GCA_037177055.1 Atherinosoma microstoma | reverse complement strand
CCCCCCCCCCCCCCCCCCCCCCCCCCCCCCCCCCCCCCCCTCCCTTCCCCCCCCCTCCCCCCCCCCCCCCCCTCCCCTTTTCCTTTGCTCTTCTTGCTCTCCTTTCTGTCAGTATTGGTGCATGTTTGAGGTGCCATGAAGCTTTGGATTAGATTTGTGGCTGTTACTGACATGTGGAGAGACAGCTGTCACTAACATGTGCAAAACCCAAGAACTATACCCCAGCACCGTATCTCTCCGCTACCCTTGGGCTGTCCCTGATTGTTGGGAAGCTAATCCTGTATCATTGTTTTGTGGTTTTGTTTGTTACAATGGGTATCAGTGACATCACCGGTGTTGACATTGGCTCGCTAGCAAACAACACCACTGTTTATCTTTGTCTGTTAGATACTGAAAAACACTCCCAGATGGGAGCAATGCACTGTCAGTGAGATACCAGAGTAAACAGGTAGACAGGAAATATTTACTGATAATAATCTCATCAAACAACTGAATGAAATTTGTCTTTTATCAACAGTAAACATCCTTTTTATTTTGTTAGATTGCAATATTGTTCTATTGGATATTTGACTTCTCCTGGTGAATGCAGCATGAAAAACACATGAAAAAAACAAAAGACAAAAAAAAAACCAGCTCCTTAAATGTTTATATAAAGGACATGGTTCACAATGTGCTGCATGTGAAATTATGTATTTCATATTTGATGGTAGTCAGTCTCCAATCATCCAATAAGAGTGCCAGGGTCATGCAGCACCTTTCAGGGACAGTAAGTTCTCATTTGGTCACCGTGACCCTGCTATGAACGTGGTGCAAGTGGGGCTTAGAGCAGAACTTTTGAGAGGCATCCTTCCTCTATCAACTTTTGCAGAAGAAAATATATCTTTTTTAAATTCTGTTCTACATTGGTCTGTTTAGATATTAATAGTGTTTTCAAGCTGATATAGAATTCTCCAATGTCTAATTCAGAAATCAGCTGGGAAGTTGGGCAGCAGAGCAGGTCAGGTCTGCATCAAGCAGAAACTCTCTGCTGCCGCAAGGCAAACCACTGATTAAGATAGGCTGATCATTCTTAATTAGTTGGTTTCGAAAAGACGCCACACTAGTGGATGCTTGTTGCAGTAGCACGGCTCAAATTGTGTCTTTCCTTCTAATTTCTGGTCATTTTATGATTAACTTGTTTTCTATGTGAAAAATACTGATGAATGAAGCACTTCTCTGTGCTGGTTTAGATACTTGGCTGTTGGAATGATTCCTGCTGGTAATTGTGGTGCTTCTTACATCTGTTAAAATGTGTAACCACGACAACGGTAAAGTTGTTAACATGCGGGAGCAGTCCAAGTACTGAACAGAATAAGACCCTAAATCCAAAAAAGTTGAGGAGGAGACATCAATGATGTAGAGCACGAGTAAAGTGGAGAGCAATGAGGAGAAGGTTTGAACCAAGTTTACTTGATAAGGATTATTTGCAAATAAAGTTAGGAGTGATGACAAGGACACAGTGGGGAGACACAGTTTTTTACATAACTTTCGGACTATACAGGAAGACAAAGACTGAATTGTAAAGGTATGGACGGACTGGGGAACTGGATAGCAAAAGATGGTGTAATCCTGGAAAGAGCATCGCACACATATTTAACCGTTGTCTACTGAGATTTCACCTGCGTTACCTGCACATGCTGCATGTGACATCATCACATCACATCATCAACTCTGTTGCTACCGAGCTACAAACACAAAGTCCCAATGAGTCCATGGTGTTATATGAATATTTCAATCATACCTTGTATTCTGATACAGTGCCAGTTTTTGAACAGTTTGTCAACTGATTTTTATTCATATGTATTTTTTACTTTATTATGTACTATTTATTATTTAAGGATATTTGATCTTTAATAATTTATATGACAAAAATATAGCTTCCCTTTAAGGATAAATTGTTCATCATTCAGTTCACTTCAATTGATCCCTCTTGAGATGAGATTTGTAACGTTAATATCTTTTGTTAAACTGTTACAGTGACATCACTGTCATTCAGACATTGGTTGAAACCATGTAGATGGATATTTTGTATAGCACTGTTGCTTATCTATCAAATAAAAACAACCTTTGAAATTCCTCTAAACAGCAGATCATATGTCACATTAGCCCACCTCTAATGTTAGTGCCTTTTTAAAAATGCAGCTAGTGTCGATGCAACCTCTGCCATGTTGAAAGTGACACGTATATGTAACTGGTCTGACCTAGTGAGATCACTGTTGGAAAATGCTACAGAAAAGCATCTGGGGGGGTCATTCAAATGTGACACTAACAGATTCAGTTGCCACTGGATTAATGGAAAGCTGTGCAGGTCTGAGAGGGGCTTCGTGTAAGTCTGTCAAGTCTGCAAAGTACATAGTCGCTCTTTCACCTTAGAGGAGGAGAGCATCTAGCCAGGGTGGCCAGAGGGCCGAATCCACTTCAGCCGACTCACCATTAGTTGTCGTAAACCAGTGAGACCTGAACTCAGGTGACCCTTGATTTCAAGCTTGAGCAACTACAGAATAGTCTAGAGTGCTGTTGCTGTAATAATGTAAACAATTCAAATTGGTATAATTCTAGGAAAACAGGGTTGTTTTGCAAGTTATTCTTCGGTCTTTGTTTTGAGAGTGGGTGTTGCTCTCCATCTGGGAGATAAGGAAGTCATTAACACAGCACAGACAGTTTCCAATCAATGTAAAGGTAATGGTGAAATTGCAGGAAATTATATAAAACCAATGTGTATAATATCTACGCAGCAGCTCTTACAACCTTTCTCTGCAGATCCTGCTTGAGGTCAGAATCCACACATTACACCGAAGCAGTGACTACTTCTGCATGTGTGAAAGTGTTAACTGCAGGGAAAGAAGAAAAACTTTACGTGATACGTACTCATACAGCTCCTTACTATACCAGTGTGGGTCCATCTTTCATTATATAAAAACTGTAGGGAAAGCAATTATTAGGTAGCCTTGTGGTTGAGGTTAACTAGTACATGTAGGAGCTATAGTATGTATTATCCATGTCTTTAAATACTGTCTTCATGGTTAACTGAGTCACTGGGGAGAGCGATGCCGAGGTTATACAGAAACACATCCTGCAGACTGTCCTTTCTGCTACAGGGCTTGGCCACAAACCTTACAGATTTTTTAATAGCATACTAAAATGCTGTGTAACGACTAAATTGCAGCCCTCAATGGGCAACAGATGATGGAATTAAAGAGATTTAGAGCTTTGGGGGAAAATGGGCTGCATGTATTTGATGTGGGCCTGGGAATGAGGGAAGAGAGGAAAGAGGGCAGCAAAACACACCAAGGCAGCATCTGGCCCTTGTAAGGAAGTCTTTACAGAATGAGAGGGGACTGACAGATAGCTCTTTCTAACATGCACGATGTGCACAGACTGGCACTCACCTACTAGTAACACCTGCTGCACCCATATGGTGTTACAATATCACCCATCACCTGAAACAAAACTAGGACATGTGAGGTGTAAAAAAAGTTCTAACTGTGAAATTGCAAAGCCGTCACACAAAAACACTTTTTGTACCCCTACTCAAGGTAACCATGGCAACCTCTCACCTGTCATCTCATCGACTACAATAGGCAGACAGCCAGGTCAGAGTGACACATTTTCTCAACCTTGCAAACACACAAAATGATTTTTCATGTGCGGCATAGTTCTCCATTCTATCTCATAATCCTAGTGGATAAGCAGACACACACAACTTGGTCCTTACACACCAGATTTATCATCTGCCTTTCCACAAACCCTCCTGTTATTTCTGTTTTTCTCTCTCCTCTCTGTTTGTCTTTCATTAACTAACAGTTATTTCGTCACACATGCACCCACAGCCACATTCGCACAATGACACATTTCAGCTTCATTACTCTTGCCAGAGGAAGCTGGCAAAATGGCAACGTTTATCCTGACCTGGCATATTCTGATCCCAAGTGAAAACGTGGCCCAGTATAAAGGGCCGGTGGGCTGCAGCAGCCTCTATTCACTGGAGACAAAACCTGGATCTGTGGCATGATCTGGCTGACTGGACTTGTGAATAGAGCCAGCAATCCAGCAATGACAGACCCTGTTAACCTCTATACTGCGAGGCACTGCCTGGCTGTATACAAAATACTTGGAAAAAATAGAAGCAAAAAAACAAAACAAAAAATGTAATTAAAAACTGAACTGATGGAGAAAGCCATTTGCTTCATGTAAGCTGGTGATGGTGTAATATGCTGCAAAAAGACAAGGATTCTAGACACACAGCCACATTATCCCAGGTAGCAAGTCATCAGTGAAAACTCAAACACAAATTTACTAACAGCGGCATCATTCCTCACAACTCTTCTGCAAAAAACTTCTGCTTTTATCTCATCCCATGTGTGGCAAGAAGTTAATAATAATCCAGAGAAGAAAGAGAAGCTAGTAGACTGATATGCGAACAAGCTCTGGCACAAGAGATGTAGCTAGAGAACAGTAACTGTTGAAATGTTAGGATGGGACAGCCTTTGTCCTGGGTGATGAGAGAGAGAGGGGGGGGGGGGGGGCACCCTAGCTCTTATTTTCTTGCCACTTTCATCTTACTGCACACCGCAGACCCAGTGACTCACAGCGAGCAAAACATGGCCAAAACCAATAGCCAGTAGATAGCATCTCTTACGCTAACAAGCTTTTCACTTGGGGATACCAACAGCTCCCTGGTTTTCTCATACAGCTAATTAGAGATGGACTGAGAAGCAGACCTGCAGCTATCTATTCACCCTGTTTTTATCCTTTCAGTGGTTTTCAAATCTGCTTCTTCTCTCTGTCTCACAGTCAATTTGTCTCCTTTCTGTCTGTCTCTCCTGCTCTTACATACATACAGGCATGCAGACAAATGTACACCTTTCTTACTTAAAGCAAAATTAATTAACTTTATATCCATCTATCTACCATCTTCCAATCCACCACCATTTCAGCCATTGCTGCCACTGTGGCCAGCCCAAGGCCACTACTGCCGCTTAATCCCATTAGACCAAACACAATCAATTATCCAGCCAGCCATAAGGATCTGAGAGCATTAAAAGGTTAGCTCAGGAGATTTAAAGCCATTGATGTCTATGACAGGAATGCACCCCCCAGCCCCCTCCTTCAAGCACTCTCGGCTTACCAGTGTGTCAGTGTCCGTGTAGGTGTGTACGTATGTCAGCACGTGTTCATCAACATGACACCCCAGCACCAACTGGAGCCACCGTGCATCGCTAGCGGATCTTTAATCATGTCCCTGCAAGTCCCGGCAAATTACTGCCATGTGATGGTAATCGATAAAGCGATAAACACAGCCAGGGACTGCAGCTGCTGGAGCGAAGAAATACCGCTGTGGCCACTGGTTGAGTTTTTTTTTTTTCATAATCTGATTCTGTCTTGCCAATAGTGAAAGGAAAGAAAAGAAAAAAAAAGGTACAAAGGAGGACTCTCCTGTTTGAGGCACATTGTGGTGAAAAGAACAATGCACCCTCATACACTGTGCTTTTATTGAGAGATAGAGTTTCGGAGATCCAGGTGCAGGTCAATCAATACTATCAGACAGATAGACTGATATAATTTCATTGTAATCTGTCAACTCATCTCACCCCCTTCCATCTGCCCCACCTCTGCCTGTCCATAAACTCCATGCACCAGTGCCACTCCATTCATAGCTTGATGTAATTTTCTCACTCCCTCCCTTTTATCTTTCCCAATACACTCCTCTACTACACTCCATTCTCAGTGACTCTGTTCCTTCTCAGGCGAGAAAATTAAATATGATCATTCCTCTTCAAAGGCGCCACCATTAGCTACATAATGAATATTCAGTTGATGTAGCAAAGAGAGGAGACTGTGTGAGTAAGAGAAGTAATTGACAGCAAGAAGCGAAAGGTGAAACTTGCACAAGTCGACAGTCTTACAGCATAACTACAAAATCCAAATGAATATGCACTAGCATATCATTGTCCATAAAGTTTTTATATCCAAACAAGAAGCATTAATTATTAGAATTATTACATGAATGAACACTCTAGTGACATTTAACAATATGATTGTATATCTACCTCTTCAGAGTCCAATACATCATTTATGGCTCATTAATATTTTCCGTGATGAATCATTGATCATTGGGCTATTATGAAATGCTTCCTCAAATCACATGTCCCTGATGTGACCGCCGCTGAAAAATCATTTGACTGATGCTCGAAAACTTGCTGAACCACTTGTGGCTCTAACTTAAACTCTGCTCCAAAGAACTTGTCCCTTTTTCTGTGCAGATGCAGCTGCCGAGCACCTTCTCTGCTGGGATTCAAATGTGTTTCCTCATGCAGACACGATAGCCACTTTCCAATTTCAACTTAATCTTAAACCACCAATTTATACTGCGGAGGCGGTGATTGAAATATGAAACCCTGCATATATACAGGCCATTACAGAGAATACAAGGCTCCAGCTGCTGTCTGTCTGCCTGGGGAAGTGAGAGGAGAAGAAACAACAGGGATCAGCTATGGCCGGAACACATTTCTATTTATTTATTATTCAATAATGCTGAATTGGCCCCTGACCCCCAGGAGCAGCTCATGCCAAACTACCTTCAGAAGGAAATGGCAGCCTTGCTGAATCAGGAGGAAATCAAACAGAATCCCTGGGGCTCAGCGATATGTGAGTTGAAACCTGACAGAAGCTGGTGCATCTCTCCTTTGACAAACGCCTTTTTTATCTCTGTCTTTTAGCTGTTTGATTTATTTCGAACACATGTCAAAAGCACAAGCATGCACTCTTTAGAACAACAGCATCAATGCAAATGTGCAATCATACAAACAGCAAGTAAATAAGTGAGTCACCATAAGAAGAGGTGTAATGAGAATCCTCGAGAGTGATAAGCATTTTCCTGAGATTGCTCTTGCATTTGCTTTCTCTCTTCCAATGCCACAAACCAGTGCAGATATTTCTTTTTCAGGGGAAAAATATAGTGTTTCTATCAGTCTCTTATGCCTCTCCGATCTTAAACGGAACAATCTGAATAGAAGCTACTTCTTACCCATTTCCAGCTGGTGAGAAATGAATAAAAATCAATTATCTTTCAAGGGCAAAATAATTCAATTTATGTAGCATAGCATATAATGGCATAACACAAACATAAAAAAATATTAATGTTTATTTACTGTATTTGGAGAGAGGCTAATACTGAAATATAATTATTTTGCCTGCATCTTTTGAGGTTAACTGTTAATTAGTAAGTTTGATGGTTTGCATCCATTGATGCCATCTAACTCAGTTTAGTCAGACTCTTTATATCTGCTCCCTCTTCAGCATATTTTAAGCTTTTTTAATGACATCTCCTATCATTGCTATGCTGATGACATCCAGTTGTATTTTCTTTGAAACCTCGTGATGTTATTAAGGTTCACATCTTGCTCAGGTGCTTGGGCTCTGGTAGAAACTGGATGGCTGTACACCAGAAGATGCTCCTATGAGATTTTTTTTTTTTTGTCTGAAGAAGGGCCGTAGCCCGAAACGTCACATATTAATAAATCTCTTGGGAGCATCTTCTGGTGTGCAGACTCTACCTTTTCATTGTACTGTCTTTTCAGTCCAGCACCAGTTCAGAGATGTACGTGTTTCTCCCACGTGTTTAGTCAGAAACTGGATGGCTGAAAATATTCTTCAGCTTAATGATGAGAAAACAGAAGTTTTTTTTCTGAGCCCCTGATAGATTTAAAATGAAGATAGTAGAGTCTCTCAGCCTACTTGCTTCTTATGTTAAACCTTAAGTAGGTCCCTCAGTCTAACTCTGGTTCGCTCCTGTTTTTATCATTGAAGTCAGTCATTTTGTGTCTCGCCCTGAGTTGGAAATTATTCTGCATGCTTTTATTGTTTCTGCAATTCGTTATTTACTTGTCTGAGCAAAAAAAAAATCCATGGAAGTATTCTCATGGCACCACATTGTTAATTCAGCCACATTGGCTCCCCATCCAATAACAGAGTTCCCTTCAAATGCTTTGGTTTTAACATAAAGAGCTTTACATGGTCAGGCCAACTTGTATCAGAGAACTTCTGCAGCCATTTCTGCCCAGCAGGTTCCTGAGGTCATGTGATCAGGGTCTGCTGGTTGTGCACTAAACACAGCAAAAGACCAAAGGTGACAGAGCCTTTGCAACAGTCGCTAGTATTCTCAGGAACTCCCTCCCTCTGAGGGCCGAGGACTCTGAAATCTTTTAAAAAGCAGCTTAACACCCACCTTTTAAAACTTGCTTTTGCTTTGAAGTACTTTATGATTTTTATCTTGATAAGCGCTATATAAATAAAATTTTACTTACTTACTTACTTACTTACCTCATGTGTTTTCTTTGGGTTTTAAATACCGGGCCACTGCTCCACAGGAACCTGGCTCAAGGTTAGCACCGCAGCATCAGTTGTGCCCCCATGTCCGGCGTATACAGTCTGCTACGCTCCTCAAGTGGCTGCCAGGGAACACTCACCAAGGTTACGCCTGTCAGAGGCAATGAATATCCCACTTATCTCAATCAAAGTCCTTCACAGAACTTTGAGGGATTGGTCCTGCTTGTGCTTTAAACTTAACAAAAAATAAGGATGTTAACTCTTCTGGAAAATGTGGAAGATAAGAGAAAACAGTCACGCTGTTGCACCTAAACTGAACAGCTTGACAAATAACATCTTGAATTATTAATCTGCAGCCAATCAAATCTTCAATTAATCAATTAAAATCGTTACCTACTGAGGGAAACAGATGAACACATTTGCATATTCTTTCTTCTGTCTCTCTTATCTCAGACAGAGCACACTGTCAGTGACAGAAATTTCTCTGACGACAGAAGGATGGGATGACAGGTCAGCACTTATGAAGTTGATAAATAGAAACCTGAAATACTCCTTTAGAGAGACAAGCTTGTGTGAGGTGGAGCACAAGAGAAAATGGATAGAGTGAAAAAATGGAAATGGGGGAGAAAAATGTTCCATGTGGCATATTTCTGCAAATGGTTTCAAACCACTGCGGGGGAAAACTAAACAAGAGAGGTAAAAGCATTCTTCTTTGCCTTTTAAACAATATGAACAAATGCCATTCAGTCATCAGTGGTATATTATTAATGGTGATGCAAGGGTAATGACAGTGTTTAAATACCAAACTACAACCACAGACACAAATCAATGCATCTTTGTGTCTCCAAAGTCAGTTTCAACATTATGAATTGTGCATTACTGACAATAAATTACTGCAAATTTGCTTCCACAGGAAACAATCTATAAGTTTGTATACAGACAATGTAAATGTGCTGTTTCTGCAGCATAAATCACTTGCTAACAACAAAACACCTGTGGATTTTCTAAATTAAAATAAATCCTCTTTCAAGACGCCCATCTGTTCAATATTCAACGCATGATATTGAATGATGTTTTCACTGGGGTATCATGCACAAATAGAGGAGCAAGCTGTGATGGATACTGTGATGATTATCATCGCAGTGATAGAGCAGAAAGGTAGAGACATACTTTGTGGTCAAAGAGTGAACAGAGATGTCTTTCTTAAATGCTGGGGCTTTTTTGAATATGATCATGGCGGGGCAGTTGACTGCAGATTATAGTGTGTTTGTCTGTGCGCGGGTTTGTTGTCTGATCCCTGCAGCATCCTCCATCTCCTGGGGCAGCGGTTCCCTCTCTCATCAACCATACCCGGCCAATGTGACTGTCACTCCCAATCTGCACTGAGAGGGGAGCCTGTGCCTATTTTTATAAATGTATTCATATTCATTAGTCCTGAGTGTCATTCATAGCAGCAGTTCTTTAATGCGGCACATAACCATCAGAGGCTGAAGAAGCCTGCCTCCTCTCATCTCACAAATTAATAACACAGGCAATCACTGCAAAGGTGCCTTCTGTCAAACAACAATGGCTCCTGATTTCCATCAACTGCGTACACTTCCTCATTTCCACATGATGCACACTGAGAAAAAAACACTCAGTGGTCTCCCCTCAGGGAATCATAACAAAAATGCCATTGTACCAGCCTTTGAAATATGAAATCATTAGTTTAAGTGAGAATTAATTACAACATTTTTTTTTCCTTGACCCAGCGCAATATTCTGCCTCATAACATCTTGGTGGCAGTCGGTTAATTGTGCAGAATAACTGGTGTGAACATTCGCTGCTAATGAGAGCAATTAGGCATCAGACTCATATGAGATTTAACTTCACCCACACGCTAAAAGACACCATACTTTGACTTCATTGACTTGCATGTGTCACATAGAGCACATGATGAAACAATTCCATTAATTCTGATGACCCAAGGCTTTCTCCGGAGTAAAATCCACTGTTTGTCCAAGACTGCTTACATTTTGACCACACGTATAGTCATTGTATCATTCAGACACGTCAAATGTGAATGCTTTTCTTTATAGTGCACATATGTTTCTTCATGCCCCATTTTGGGCACTGTATCTTCTAAAGTAATGGAAGTTGGCTGCTTCTCACAGCCTTGCCATGTTTTTTTCATGCCCATTGTTTCTGCTCTACCCCACTTTAAATCAAGAACACAAAGCAACACCACTACCCCACCATACTTCACTCTGGACAACATTAATAAAACAAGCTTTCAATGATGCAGAGCGGAACGCCACATTGGGCTATGGAGCGTCGGTGTGATTAAAGCTTTTAAACACTGCCACCCTTTGCGCTTGCATATGTCAGCTCTGCAGTCTGTTTGTAAGAACGCTGATGGCGAACATGCTCACTTTGTCATTTGTCTTGTGTCTTTTCTTCTTCTTCTTCACTATTCTTCACTAATGCAGTGAGGGCAACAAGAGAACTGGGTCCACTTTAACACACAGTGCAAGTAAAAGGACTTTCAACATGAAAATCTGAACATTGACAAAAGAGCCTACAGAGGAAGAGAAAAGAAGAAATGTGCTGCAGTGACAATGCCCCCCCCCCCCCCGATCCATGCACTTCCTCTCATCCAGTATATTCTCCAAACTTCAGTTTATTCTCACACCTTCATTAGGGTTTCTCTACCTGGAAATTAAAAAGAACATTTTTGCTCCTTATCGAGACTAAATATTCATTATGAGCATTACAGGGACACTAACAGATTGATATAACAAGCACTCCAAGAACCCATTTTGAACTGGTCATTTCTTCGCATAATTTTCTCTCTATAATCTAATTGTGACAACCCCTTGAGTGATTACAAAAGTGGAAATAAAGCTTTTTAATTGAATTTTGTGAAATTAAACATTGGCCAGAGCAAATTCATTTAACTGATATGACTCTCCATTCCTGCAGTTCCCACAGGCTAGAGCATGTCCACCACTGTTATAATAGATATGTGCTCAAACATTATCTTTCACAGAACTAGGGATTTATTCTTCAAAAGCCCCCCCAACATGCAAATTAGAACAGCTTGACCAGCACTTTGTAAAAGATTTGAGGATAATGATGATGAAATGCAGCCCAAGGATTCTGCAATGGCACCACAAATCAAAGGAGCTGCAGCCATAATGTGTCCATATGTAGAATCTGTGTCCCAAAGAGGGACAACAAGAACCAGTCCTGGCTTTGCTGTAATGCTTTTGCTTAAGTCAGGCGTCACAAATCAGTTTTGAACTATCATATGCACTGTGTGTCATATGTGATGTAGATTAAATTTGGCTCTAATCTCTGGAGTAAAAGCTCTGCATCAGCCTTGAGTGAGTTCACATGTCCGCTGTTTCTCTTGTCTGGAGACAGAAGGGCAATGTTGTCAGAAGGCCTCTCGGTGCAGTACAGTACATGTCCCCAACAGGGGACGCCTGGGCTCGTTTGTTTTAGTTACTTCACTCGGGCTCTGTGACAAGAGGAGACAGTGACCGAGGCATCTGGGACATGGGAGCCCCCTGCAGAATTAAACAGGCTGTGTGACAGGAAATCTCACTCAGATCACAAAAGGCAGAACTGATTGCATCTGACAGTTGCATCCCCTTCCTTCAGATGCAATGTCTTTGTTTTGTCTGGATTACTGGTGTGTAGGTATTTGTATTTTTGCTATGTCTGCATGCATGCGTGTGTGTGTGTGTGTGTGTGTGTGTGTGTGTGTGTGTGTGTGTGTGTGTGTGTGTGTGTGTGTGTGTGTGT
>JBBBVU010000022.1:14783242-14797693 GCA_037177055.1 Atherinosoma microstoma | reverse complement strand
GTGAAGGGTTAATTGTCCTCCCTCTTAGAAGTAATCGGCAACATCACCCAGACTTGCTGATCACCCCCCACCGCCACCACCACCACCCCCAAACACACACACACATGCGCACGCACACAAAGACCACAACTGCTTTTTCAGAACCAAAAGCAGCTATCGTGCACCATAGAGCAGCAGGCCCCTCTCAATTGAAAAAACAAGCAGACAGAGGAGTGAATCTCTCAGCAATGCTAATGCACAGCCGGGCACATTCAAGAGTCCAGAAGACCACCGGCAAGGATGAGAAGGGGGTCTGTTTGGGGAGGAAAGGTAAAGCCCTGTGAAGTAAAAGATCTTCACATACTCAAGGCAAGTTAGCTTGAGAAAATGATGCTAATAACAGCTAGAAGAACTGTGCCTTGCATAATAAGAGGCGCCTCAGACGCTTTTCAGATAAGGGTTGGGAGCACTTTAGAGCAATGCAACTTGTTCAAAGACAAACAAGCACAGGGATTATGCTGCTTTTAGCACTTTGGTGCACTGAGCAGCGTGATTGTGAGATGGCGAGTGCATAGAGAAGGCACCTCTCATATGAATCAACCTCAAAGTGTGACTTTTTTTTTATCTTTTGGGACCTGAAGAAATAAATGCTTCAAGGATTTGTCAGAGAAGTATTTTTTTTCTACAGCACTGTAGGTCCCTGTAAATTAAAAGGAACGAGTGTGGCTGAATACTAATGTGTAAAGCTATGCCATTTAATGTGAACATACTGTATATCAACACTGCTGATTAAATTCCAGTAAGCTCACACAATATGCTTTGTCTTCCATCAACTTACCTTCACTTCTTGTGACAACCAGCAGTCGTGCTTTTTCAATCGTGAGACATGGAGCATTCGCTCTCCATGGTTTTCTATTGTTAGTACATCTAATTTTATCACTGGCCAAGAGGTCAACTGTTGACATATGACAAGTGAGAAGTCAAACCAGTTTCACAGTCATTGTAAGCTTGGTGCATTTCAAGGATAAAATCAGCACACTGTAATTGATGCATTCTGTAACATGCAAATTTCTTTTACACATCCTCGAAGTCAAAATGCAAAAGTGGACAAATCCAGTAAGCCTTCTACATTCAATACACTACACTACAGTCACTTACATTCAGAGCTATAGCTATATGTTAATGACTGTCTCTGCAAGAATATTAAGAAGCCCTATAGGCAGTGAGTGGGGTGGCAGGGAGGAGAGAGGGGGGTGCAGCTCAATCTAGAGCAGTGGTAAAACAGTCTGAGGCTGCTGGACTTTTCATATTTCACGGCAGGTGAAGAAGAGCAGCAATATCACCTTAATTATTTTTAAAGATGAGATAAAAGAGTGCATCTTGTGATATTGGTGCAGAAATACATCTTGTCGATTTGAAAACAACCAAATTAGCTTTTAGACAAACCCATTGTATCCCTAAAATATTTAAACTGCTCACAGTGGCAAGCACACATCAGCCAAGCACCAACCAACATTGTCACTAGATAATATTGTTTTCAATCGCCAGTTTGTTAGAGCATTTGCACCATTCAAGCAGCCTTGTGGTTGCAATGTGTGCAATTACCACTGGTGTTTGAGTGAATTTAATCTCAATTTGTTCTCTTTTATTTGTTACTGTCTAATAACTCCTCTGGGTTAAATCCTTTGCATCTTTTAAGGCACGTAAAGTTTGTGGCATAGTTTCCCTTCGCCTCACATCCCCTTGCGTTTACCTTTATTCGCCGAACAAATCCCTGTCCTACTTTTTGGGCGTTTTTTGACTACACTGTGCGAACAAAGCCTGAGGTGCGCATCTTACCTTGTGCCTGAGCGCTGGGGAGACAAGTCGACAACAGCAGAATCCAACAGGAGACCCACACCTGTCCAACCTGTGCAGCTCCAAACATGATCCGCGGTGGTACCGTCGAGCCCCCCGTGCGGATTCCCCGGCACCACGCTGGGAACATGTTGCTCGGCGGTGGCCACACACTCCCGGGAACAGTCCTATCTACCGCTGGTGCTACTGCTGGTCCTGTGCGTCAGACTGCTCCTCGCTGGTGATGAGGGTGAGTGACCGGTGGGAGTGTGGAGAAGAGACTCCGTTAGAGAGCACCAGGCATGCAGACAGGCACGCGGTGGTATGAAAAGCCTTTGGACAAGTCCCGCATGAGCAAGGCGGAGTCAGTCCAATTGAATTTGCTCGGCTGTCAAGTGTGCGAGACGGAGTATTGACATCATCTTCTTACTGCTCTGAGTAACCTCTGAATGCATCACTGAGAAGAGGGAACATCTGGTGAAGATGACAGCTTGTAGCCTATAGGTTCAATTAAAAAAAATAATCTAATTATTGTTATTGTAATAAATCAGACCTCCCTAATGTTATATATTCGTGCACAGTCAATGCAGTGTCTAGAAGGTGTGACTCAGGTGTGTCTGCTGTTGATCCTGTAAAGACACTCACTCAACGTTTCCTACAGAGGTTGAAAAAAAACTTCCTGGTTGTTCAAAAAACAAAACAAAAGGCGTCTATACGGTCTAGGGTTTCTTTTCTTTTCTTTTTTCAATGAATTGGCCATCACATACTAGGCTGTAGCAGCGCTCCAAACTTGTAGTCAAGTAATCTCAGCCCAAGTGCTCTGTGCACTATTGCCCCCACGCGGCAAAAAGGGGTAGGAAATATCTCTTTGGACAGCATGATTGATTGTTGACACATCCAAACTGAAAGCCTGAATTACAAAAACAACCTGATGACAACTAAATCTTTCCAAATAGCTGTTTGTGGAAGTATTTGCCTCCAGGAATAAAGAATTAACTGGGTCACAGTCGAGAAGTAAGTGCTTTATTTTATTTATTTATTTTTTCCGCAATGCAAACCTATTCATTAAGTTAAGGTATCCCTGTGCTGTGGTTAAAAGCAGTCCAACCAGATTTCCATGCAGACAAAGATAGCTTGCACCTAACCAGACTTTTACTGTAATTCAGTAATTAGTGCTAGATCAAGTAGAATGGCATATTGCTGCCCTCTGTGAAAGCATAACAATACTTTCTTTATGATCAAACAGAGGATTAAAGGCCAGTTTGAGTACAGAGAGAATGCTGGGTACTTCTGAAAACAGACAAGTGTTCGTACCAGCAGTAATATCAGCTTTGTTGTCCTTGCTCCTTTTGAACTCACTGAAAAATGTATGCAGTGAAGGTAAGCTTCAAAGAGCTGTCACAAAGTATCTGTATGACCGCCATTCGATTCTGTGAGTTAGAAGACCAGCAATAACACAGACTAACGGAACATCCAAGCTGCCACGAGCTAAATAAAGTCTGCTGTTGCTTCTCAAAGAGCCCTGCCGATGTGTAAACAGGGCTGACATTATTTGCCTTGTACATGTGTAATCTTGCTGCAAATCAGTTTACATGTCATTTTCAAATACTAGTTTCCCTCCTTTCCCAGTGTCTCATAACTTCTCAATGTCAACAGGGGTTCATTTGGTGTCATCCTTTGCTCCCTCCCTTTATTTCCTCTTTCCTCACCCTGCTTCTACCCCATGTACCAACCCCCTACTGATAATGATGTGCTGATTATGAGGCTCTTAGGCCAGCAGATTGCTCTCCAGTCTCATTCACATGCAGTGGAAAATTGCTGCTGTCTTGGAGCCCCCACCCTGCTGTGCGTATCAGGCAGGTTGACATTAGCAAGCTGCTGGGAACAGCGCTCAGGGACGCGGGCAGGTGCTCTGTCTCTGTCTCTATAACTGCTCTGCTGCAGAGGAAACAGAGGCTGTCTGATGCTACAAGCCATGCTGGGGGGGCACCACAGGCGGGTGTCAGACAATACGGTATTGTGTAGCTGACATTTATGCATAAACATACTGAGAATAGGTACTTTCATTTGCCAAGTGGCACGCCAAGGATTACAGTGTTGTACAGAGCACATGAAAAGAAACTGATTCTTACATCCATCTATACTTAGCACAAAGTAAGGACATTTTTGTTCAGTTGATCATTTCTCCCCTTTAATTACACCAAGTGGTGTTGCATTATACATCACTGGAAACCTTGATTAGTCACTTTTATAACAAAGTATATCATGTAAGGATTGTGCTTCTGGGGAATGAGTAACAGGTAAAGGTATGAATAATGCCTCTAGAAAATACACCAAAAAATCTGCAATATTCTTCTGTTGGTTGTCACTTTTTTTGTGTTGATTCCTGGATTGGATGATTGCACTCTCTCACAGGAATAAGGACAAAACAACAATTACTGGCCATGTTTACACTTTATTCATTTTACACTGTCAGGAACCTCAGAAGCGTGTGGAAGATCCATACACAGTCACAACAGCCTGGCACCTCCTCCTCATGCTGGTCACCAGCCTGGTCACATTTTGCTAAGGGATAATATCCCAGTCCTCAATCAAAAGTTCTTGAAGGTCAACCACCGTGGTTGTGTTGGTCACTCTGGCATGACCATTCCTTCGTCTCCACTCCAAAATACTGGAGGTATTCTGCGATCTGGGCTTTGTAAGGGAGAGCGTTGTCATTCTGGAGGATGATGGTTAATTAGTTACAAGATTCTGGAAATATGGGATTGGCACTGGCTGCAGAATCACATTCCAAAATGTCAGTTTATCAGATTGATGCCAATCAGGTGTCAGTTATCCGTCTGTGATTGCCACACACCTGACGACACTTGAATGAACACTATCAGAAGAATATTGTAGCGGATTTGGGGCACATTTTTGTGGGACACTAACCAAACGTTTAGCAGGTAAAAAAAATACTAGGAGTCATTTGTGGTTTAAATCATTAGAAATAAAGAAATAATTACTTTGATTTATTGATTATCACATTAAAAAGTTAAATATGCACAATTTTTTTTTAGTGAACTATGAAGGCTTCGTAAAAGCAGAATGCAATGACTCACCTCATTTAAGATGGGTTTGGGAACTGAAGAGAACAGTTGCTCTTGTTTTCAAAGTGAAATATTTTTTCATTCTTGCTTCATAAAGGATTACAATTGTTCAAAAGTTGAGAACTACTTTCTCATACTTTTTTTGTTTCATATTGCACCAAATGTTCTCACAGAGGGACAAGTCTGAACTGCAGGCAGGTCAGTTTATCCTTACTATTTCACAGCGGAGCCTTGCTGCTGTAACACATGCAGGACGTGGTTTAGCATTGTCTTAAAGAAACCTGAATGCTGTCCGTGCTTGCTGTTGGCCTTTTACCTATTCATGCTTTCCAAGTCGGTTTTTAGAAAGAATATGATTTTAGACAGATGATCTTTTCAGTGTAGCATTCACTAAAACGGTGCTGACAACCTTTAACATCAGCATATTTAAATATTTAGACATGTTTAAATCTTTTATTAGATGGTTTGTCAGTGACACTGACAGCTACTTGGAAGGTAACTTTAGTTCACCATCAAAGGGACTATAACCATAATGTACATTCATATAGCACCCTAACTACATAATGGCTTACTTTGCCCGGACATGGATAATGCGCTGTAGCTCTGAAAAGCTCTTTCCATGGTTTGCTTGATTTGCAAAGGCTTTATTGAAATGAGCTTCATTTGAGATTGGCCCTACGCTATCTCACTTATGTATGCAGGCTTCATAGTGCAGAAGGAAACAAAGTGACCATGAAATATCTGCCTTTTCATCTGTGGGTGCAAACACTAAAACTATACACGGTCTATCTGTTTCAAACGGGAAAACCGGCCAACCTTTTGCCTCAGTTTTGTTATTCATTTTCTGTGCTTGTGTGTAGATGCTGTCATCATTTGACACACATGTTACTGAATTTATGATGTGGATGTGTTTTTGTAATGAAAAAAAAAAAAAAAAAACGTGTTCTCTCTCACAAGTGCCAGCAAATTGCACATATACTGTGCAGGGTTGCTGCATCAATCACGACACCTCATCTTCAGTACCTCACAGATAAAATCTGATTTATACCCAGCAACAGATCTCCTCACAGCTCTTTCTTTGAGACAGTGGTACAACTGCAAATTGAAACATGAAAAACACTACCAAGCTGCTGGTACAAGATAAATAACAGCATCTGGGCAAAGACATTAGACTAAAGCATCATATACTGTGTCACATCTCCAGATTTGTTTTCTTCCCACAACAAACCTTCAATTTCTACTTGTTTATCTTCCCCACTTAACATTTTTAAATTATTTTGTTCTCTAAATATGAAATAAAACATAAATGTTGTAAAGGTACTGAGGCTGTACCAGGTTTGTGTACTGTAAAAACTATATTGGATTGGTCTAAGAATATTAATAATATCAAAATATTATACCACTATCACCCAAGGGACAGCTCACTTAAGAATATTGCCTTGAATCACTGGCATAATTGGTTTCCCCCAGTCTCACTTTGATGTAAATAACATTAACAATTTTCCAGTCATTTTGCATTGATCCTCCTCTGCAGAATTGTGCCCCAAGAAGCAGCTGGAAATTGAATGTCTTAAACTGAATATCTGAAGCATGCATTTCATTCAACTTGTCAGAGAAACCGCTCCACCTGAAAGATGCAACATTATTGGGATTGATTCTGTGCCTTGCCAGCAGCAATTTCTGTCCACCATGTGCTGACGGAAATGAGCGTACAGAATGGTATACATAGACATGCATGTGTGCATTATGTTTGATGCAATGCAGAGTCGAGCAGTTACATTTTGAATCTGCCCTGTGACACTCCAAAACACTCGATCACTGCTTGCTTTAAACGCAGCAATTTTCATATATCTGCTCTGCTTTAGCAATTTGACATTTACTGAGTGATTGCTGTGTTCTTGTGTCACTCTACGTGACCTTCGACACAAATTTGTCAGTTTATTGTTTCAATTTGCACTCCAAGTTGAGAATCTTGAATGGAATAAATACTAAGGTTTACATAGCAAAGCATTGCTTGTCAAGCTTTTTGTCTCTCTGCCATCCCTCTTGCTTTGTCAGCTCCATCTGAACAGCTAATGAGTTGTAACACAACATATAAAGAACATTACTTCTGTTAGATATGGTCATTGTAGGATTTAGAGAGTGTGTAAAAACTGAGCTGGCAGCATACGCAGTACATACACAGTGAAATAATCAATGTTTACCACACTGTGCCGCAGCGTTGAGTTTTCTTACTGGTGCAATCAATTCAGCTAATCAATTATCACGACAGCCTCCTTCTCTTTGCATAAGACAGGCTGTTTATAAATCACTGACAGGTGGTATCACTGCGAACAAAGACAAGCTGAACTGTGATAGCAAAAAGCACTGGAAAGCATGTCTTTGATCATTTTAGATCACTAGCTGATAAAGTGCATGTTTGTTTTTCATATTCAGCTGTTTGAAGGTAATTAAATCAGCTTTTTACATGCAGAGCAGAAATAATCTATAGCTCCCACAAGTTCTTTGCCCTGCCTTTTGGCTGATCACGTCACACTGCCAGATCCTCCAGCCTCTCAACCTTGGCATGGTATATCATGGCATTATAAAATACCCTGAGCACAGTAGAGATTAGGTGGGATGAATAGAGATAAAGATGCCAGAGGTCTCCTTAGATTACACACGGGTTTTAGCATGTGACATTTCTCCCTGTAGCTGTCTTAAGACTGGGTGTGTAATGCTGTATATCTGTTCACCTCATCATCATCAACAGAGACGCATATATATCTTAGTTTTAGTAACATTATACTGAGGGTCTCTGTTACTATCTCAGGTTGCTGCAGTTTGTCCACAAAGTGATGCAGGAGGCATGGTGGAGAGAGTCCCTTGGGTTTTCAAAGTGTTAAGATTTTGAAACTTAAAGATTTCCAAGACCAACAGTAGCAGCAAGCATGGATAGAATTTTAAAAACATAATCATCACATTTGACCCAGCTGTGTCAGTCCCACAGAGATTAAACTATTGTCTGCTTAGTCTGAATCCATTAGCTGATTTTTCAGCACAGCGAATTATAGGGCAGAATGCTTATAATCAGATCAATGGGTGTGAATTATTGCACTGTACAGATAACATTATAGCATAAGAGCTGGCTAAACTTTAGAAAACTGAAGTGTCCAAGTAGCTTGGCTGTGACAATGATTTATGTAGTTTTCAGAAGTTCTGTGTAGCATAATGTAAATGAATGTTGCAGAGTCAGAGTGCTCCCTTGTGGGTTTCTCTCTAGAAAGCACAAGACTGCATGAAAACAAAACTTAGGATTCAGTCCAAAGCCTCTGCTTCTCTTTCTTCTTATTGTCAACACAGATTGTAAAAGAGATGACTATAAAATAAGGAGTGACTCATCTTCTCCAAACAGCGCAGCAGGTAATGTCTTGATGTTTAGTTGATGTAAATAAACCATGTCAGAGATGTTTTAAGCTCAAAGCAACTGACATTGATTTATATATTACAAAATAATAATGCAGCATGCAACTCTGACACACCAACAGTTGGTTAGACTGCATAATGACAGATGGAATTCTCACAGATGTCTTGCTGGGTGCAGAGAAATGTAAATATTAACAGTATGATCTTTTCTGATAAATAAGGCTAGAAAAACTGCTTCGTTACTTTTTGAAGAAATGCAATTGGCCGCAAGAGATTAGATGACCCGTTAACAGTTTATTGACATTTGTGGGATTTGCTATAAACTGACATATTGATTTTCATAAAGCAACAATAAAGTTGACTGTAAAGTACATCCAAGCATAACCCAGTTCTAAGAGCATCAAAGCTGATGAGATTTGATGGAGCTGTTCATGTTAAGGTTTTATCATCCTTCTCGTAATTTGGCGTTTCCAGTTTACAGCCGACATCCCCCACTGTTTAACACCTGAGTGTTAAAGCAACACACGGTTAACAAAGCAAGTCATCATTTTCATTAGAGAAGCCACTTGAGCTAATCATGGAGCGCTCTTGTAGAGTGATTATGTCAAAAACGTAAAGTGTCCTTGTGACGTCAAGGTAGCGTGTTGGAAATTAGGCAGCTGCACTAACTTCAGTAGACATACACAACGATAGAGGTCATTTTAGTCATTAAGAGCATGGAGCCAAAGCTTTTTATCCTGGCACCGAATATTGCTGCTCCATAAAATTGATTCAGAGCCAACGGGCAATCATGTCCTTTAACTCCATTAAACAATAACCATTGAGCAGGATTGTGGTTGTCTTTTTGACAACAGCCTTAGATTGAAAAGACTGAGCACATTCCAGGTTGACATATATTTTTGCCAGCAGGCAATAAGACAGGGGAGTCAGATATTATCTCATGATGATGCAACAGCCTCTACTGGTCTATAGAGCCATCTGAACCTGCCTGTGGGCTTCAGCAGCCTCAAATAGTCTACTACCGAGTTCTTATCTATATTCCCAAAAGCAAAGCTTTTGTGTTTCGCTTTAAGATTTACAGCTGTCAAGAGATCACAGTCAGATATATCAGAAACAGCCTTATATTTGTTATTTATAGTGTTTATGTTTCCTCTGTTAAATCCACAGCATATAGTAACACACAATAGATACTCGATTTGAAAGGTTTTTTTTCCCAATGCTTTGCCTCTTCCGTAGTATTCAAAAAAAAAAAAGAGATAGTTACATCAAATAGAAGGGAGCGTAGTGAAGGGAGCGTAGTGAAGTGTCAGCACAACAAGAAGATTACTGTTATGCATAAAAAATAAACATGTTCGCAACACCTGAAGAACATCTTGTCAGGCCAGATAAAAGCTTTCAAGTGTAAAAAAAATGTCACATCACAGTGATCTTCCCTGCATGTATTTTCACACATATGGCCAAAAGAAAAACCTTCTTTTTCTTCCCATCCTTCTGATCTTCCAGTTTAAGAGGGCATATAATGATAAAGACATTCTACTGGCTCCCAGCCTGCCTTAGATCCGTCAGCTTTAACATCCCTCCCTAACTGCAGCGACTCTCAGACGGTGAAGGCAATGGATGCCAAGTAGCTGTTCCCGGAGCTCCTACCATTGAGTCAAGACAAGCGTGAAAGGGATTGAAGCTTGCTTTGTGTTTGTGCTCACAGATGGCTAACGGGGTGTGGGAGACTCAGGATGAAGGCAGTGGACAGAGTGCAGGTCACCAGCAGACTTATGGAAGCTGAACACTACGGTTGTGAGTCAGATCTGTTCTCAGTTTGGATGTGGGTGCAGTGCCTTGAGGCCAAGCGAGCGCTGCCCTCTGCAGTTCTCTGTGCCACTTCATGACAGTTCACCCTGAGTAGATGTGACTGCATACACTCCAGAGCCAAAAGATCCTCTCTATGCTTTTTGTCACCTCTGTCTGATCTTATAGCATGCCAGAGCGCCGTCTAAATTCAGGTGACGACGCTGACATGCTACTGTGTTGCAGACAAGCCGGGGCTTTCATGTCTTGTTCACTGTTTCTGACAAAGTTCAACTTACTTTTTAGCTGTTTCTAAGCATGAACATTTTGAAAAGATCTATAGTGATTATAGCTCAGACACCTGAAAGCTATATATAGTAAAACTTATGTCAACATGAAGCACAAGCTTTTTATCTCTAGTTTCAGTTCTTTTTTGGGGATTTTCTCAAACACAGACTCACTGTTACCTCTGACAAGTGTTTGCTTTTGCTTTCTGGACAGCGCCCTTTCTTTGATGTGTTTTGTGTCCGCAATTTGGCCGACAGTTTTCAACACTCATAATTATTGCCAATGCTCCTCCAGGGGTGAGATATGACGGTGAAGAGTGGAAAGAAGAAAAAGTGTTTATTTGATCAGCAAGTTCTTTTAAGCTCAGATTCAGGCTCAGGGCCAAGCTTTTGGATTTTCACCTCACACAAATACTATCTCTGCAGACCTCTATTATACAGTGCTATAATCAGCTTTACATACCAAATCAATGAGTTGAAAGCTTGTTGAAGACTCTGCAGCATTCATAAAAAGATTAGCATCATTAAACCCAGATTAAAGATCATTAAAGGTTATTCAGTATCAAATGCAAAATATAAAACCTATTTCCTCTTACCTATTGCATGTCAGCTGATCAAAAAGAAAAAAAATGCAAATGAAGTTCAATAGCCAGAAATGTGCTTTCCAATCAAATTACATTTTCCATTCCTGTAATTTATTTGTTTATTTATTCTTTTTTTTTTTAGACCAGCTTGTGTCTCATTTATTTCTTAGTCCTCCTCCTCCACCTCTCTGTTGTTCCAATTTCCTGTTTCCTTGTCTCCAATTTTCTTTCACATTCTCCGTTCAAATGTCAAGCAGCAGCTGCCAGTGCCTTGCCATTGCGGTCTGTGCTCATAAATCTGTGCTAATTCTCCACCTCTCTTCCATAGAGTATAAATCTCCTCGCACACATGAGCACTGGTCCTTTTGATGAATGGGCAAGAGAAAGCACTGGGTGCCAAGCGAACTCCAGTAGAGTGTGCAATCCACACAAACACAGACAGCAGAACTGCGGCGGTATTAAAGTAGGCAGCAGAA
Organism: Atherinosoma microstoma; assembly: GCA_037177055.1. Taxonomy (NCBI): domain Eukaryota; kingdom Metazoa; phylum Chordata; class Actinopteri; order Atheriniformes; family Atherinidae; genus Atherinosoma; species Atherinosoma microstoma. The sequence continues at coordinate 14,786,252 of JBBBVU010000022.1, read as the reverse complement.
TTTCCCTCCATTTATTTAGGGATTCTTAATAACTATCTCCCTGCTGAAATTCCATATGGTGGAAAATCTCATTTATGTTCTTTTGCTTTGATCTCCCTTTTTTTAAATATTCTTTTAAGGTCAGGGATGAAGTTGTCACCAAGACTCTTGAAACTTTATGAGTTTTATTCCATTTAGGAATAAAAAATAAATAAATGTAGTAATTTGTTCTTCCCATTCAAACAATAAAACCCCAAATTAGCAAATAATCATCTTAAAGAAAAAGAATGATGAAGATCGCTCAGTGAGATGATGGTAGCATACAAAATCACCAGCAAAGACAGCTGTTATTTTGTGTGCTTCATTAATACGGGCTGCCTCAGTAGGCTCAGTTGATCTCCATGTCAACACACATTATCAAGTCAACCATGCAGCCTGACTTCTTGCTGGGAAACCAATCATAATTGATCTCTTTGCATCACCAGAGGCAAAATGAAAAAAAAAAGTCCAAGAAACACCCCACTGGCTTGTCAAGTGCCAAAAACTCTCCTTCATATAGACATCTTGATGACAGAGTGCCTTGGCACAGAACATTTGTCCATCACTTTGAACACTAAATGAAACTGTAACAGATGACATTAGTTATTATAAACAGCCTGTTATTGCACCTCTTTGTTGAAGCTCTCAGTGTCAGTTCCACCTGACACTCCACAGGGGAGGATACGCTAGCGAGTCAGTCTCGAGCTGGCAGATCTGAGGAAATCTTAATATCTTAGCTGAATTGATAAAGCAACATATCAAAAGTCTTTAAATCAACATTAACAATCATGCCCTGTAGAGCATTTTCGCTCTAAGAAGGGGACTGAATGTGCTACCTGAGTGGATTCCAGAGGAAAGTTTGCAACAAAGAAATCTGTGACTCCCAGGATGGTATAAATGGATGACCTCTGTGCTCGGGCACCTCTGTGGGCTCAGTGTGCCAGTCTAAATCAGGAGAGCCAAACAGAACCAGCCATTTATTTATTTCATTTTTTCCCTTTCTTTTCATATCAATGCTGCTGCACCAACCACAGGCGCAAAGGTCTCCCACAACTCCAGATGGCCAGTGTGTCCTTGACTGGCCACAGAATAAAAGTTAAAGAAGTAGGCTTTTAGAAAGGCTTCTCATTCTTCTAAACCCCCCCCCCCCAAAAAAAAAAAAACTGGAGCGTTAGCTGGGGAAGGGAATGAGAACACATTTTCCCTGCTTAACAGCTACTAAAAGGTACAAGTGGAGCTTTGACCTATATGGCATCTTTGATACTGACGTGATAACATGCAGAGGCTCGCCATGATTACCTTGCTTATTAGTCCTGAACAGAAAGTACAAGTGAGGCTGATGATAATGTCTTTAGTTCATAAGATATCTGGCCATAACAAATAGACCTCCAGGGGACATGACAACAGAAGCCATTTCAGAGAATTCATAGAACAGCATGTAAATAACAAAACCATCAAGTAGCCTAGTAATGATTTTTTTTCTAAGATTTGAGCCATAAAGGGAAAGATACCATAACTAACTAAGTACCACATAAAGGTAATTTACAAAAACAAGGCTTTCATAAAGCGAAAAGAATAATGAACATGTGAACAGACACTATGAAAATATATATCCATATTTGTTCAAAGTTATCCCAATTATTCTCAAAAGTATCCTGCAGCTCCCATCTTGTTCCTTCCTTCCCCTCTTATTCTTTTCTCTGACATCAGTAGGTATAACATGCCACCTGCCAATTATGTCTTACTCTGCACCCAGTTGATGGGAGTGATGTAGAGATGTGGGATGCTGGAGCAGAGCCGATGGGAGGTGGAGGGTGGCAGGAGTAAAATATGAGTGTTTTGCCAATCCCGCTGACATGCTGTAGCCACCTGCTCCCCCACCTCCTGCCACGTGCCACTGTAATTCACAGAGCAATGCTACATCTTCTACGACAGGCTCAGTAAATCTCTCACTGTTTTTACTGTTGAAACTCTTAGTCATAGCTTATCTTTAGCGATCCTCCCTCGGCAGGCTGTGGAAGCACATTGTAAAGACCACTGCAGAGCACTAAGACCTCGTGATGAACAGGTGGAATTCGGATAAGTGTGTCAGCTCCACACACTGACACATATGCACCAAATAAACACAGTGATTGTGTAGTGTGTGTAAGTTAGCATTGTGAGTATAAAAGGTATCAGCAGCAGTAATCTAATTATCCTGACACTCAGTGAAGGGCACATAAGGGATTATGAGGGTTAAGTACTGCATTCCATTAGTAGTTTGACACTTATCACCTCAGTTCATTTTCTATAATTATCCAAACAGCCGCTGAAAAGTCTAGACAACACAGTCTGTAAGAAACTAGAACATTGCTTAGTATTTGGTGTTTTGACTCTGAGATATACTCATTTACATTTACAGAAATTCACTAAATGGTTGCACAACACAAAAAGGAGATCAGGATCAAGCTGAACATTCCCTCAAGGTTTTATCTGTGCCTGGTCGATGCTTTAGTGGGATATATAAGAGCAGAGGGGTCTATTTAGCAAACGTAAAAAAAAAAGTTATTTATTCTACAGTACTGTAAACACCCTTTTGGTGTTTGCCGGCGCTTGTGTGTTTTGACAACCTGCTTGTGCACATCAGCGTCTTGATGTGGTCTTCTTCCTGTGTGCTGTTTCAAGTTCGCATTTGCTCAACACAGGTGAGGACTGTGTGTGGGCTGCTGTCACCTAGCCTCCATCACTCCTCCTCTGCCTCTCCCCGAATATCACGGCTGTTTCATGTCATTCATTAATGGATGCCCCAGGGCCAACAATAGCTCACTACAGCCTTTTATTGCTGTCACTTCGCTCTCAGAGCCGTCAAGGTCAAACCTACTTCACTGTCGTTCACCTGTCAAATTCAGCCTGCTGACATTTGTGTTATAGGGAACAAGAGGGTGTGTGTGTGTGTGTGTGTGTGTGTGTGTGTGTGTGTGTGTGTGTGTGTGTGTGTGTGTGTGTGTGTGTG
>JBBBVU010000022.1:14745187-14757205 GCA_037177055.1 Atherinosoma microstoma | reverse complement strand
TTGTGTATGTATGTATGTATGTGTGTGTGTGTGTGTGTGTGTGTGTGTGTGTGTGTGTGTGTGTGTGTGTGTGTGTGCACAGCACATTTGATCTTGCTTGAGCTATAAAAAATATTTCTGAAGAATTATTATATCCTTATTTCTTTGCTTGGAAAACTTTCCCTTTGCATTTCAGATGCTTACTGATGATGCAGCAGTGAAGCATGAAAACCTGGAAATCCCAACCATTCAAAACTGGTTTTAGCTGTTTTTCCCCCATGTACAGAGATTTCTTCAGATCCTTTTCAAGATGAGCCTAAACAGTCTGGGGTGAACCAATAAAACTCAGTTATGTAACTGAACTGCTGCCAATCAACCTAATTTGTTGTGAGATGTTAAAAAAAAATGTATTTTCCCTCCCATTGTTTTTTTTTCAGTCTTCTGTTGCTAATATCCAAACCTTTATGAAATATGTTATTTGTATTAAATTTATAATGAGCTTTTAATTTTCTTTAAACATTAACATTTCTCAGTTTCAGCATTTTTAAGCAATATGTGTATCTCCAGTAAGTGTTTAAATAATTTTAACTACTCACTGGTGTCAAGTTCAGGTTCAGCAATTTTATTGGAAACAAGGTTTTAAAAGCTTTAGCATTTAAATACACTCAAACCACAAGTGGGCTTAGCGACAACAAAACCTAGAAAATGGGTTTATGTTGGTTGCTGTGACCTTACAATATCCTTGGCATTTAGATCATAACTTAAAACTGGCTTCTGTGTGATTTATGGGAATGCTTTTGCACAGGGAAAATATTACAAAAAGAGGAGCAGGCGCAGAGAGGCTTGATACATATTGTACTTTGCAATAAACAGACACAGAGAGAGGTGCTTTCATTCATTTCAGTCCTTTTTTTAAACATTGATCCCCTTGGTTGGTTCAAACACTGTGAGTGATTGGCGCAGCAATCACTGGAGAGTTTCCTTGAACAAAATTGGACTACTTGTAAATGCAGAGCACAGTAAAAAAAAAAAAAAGAAAGAAAAAAAGAAAAAAAAGAAGAAAATTATATTCATGCAGTGAATTTTTGAGTGTCACCTACTAGGAGTATTCAGCCTCGGAGCACCTTCTTAACATATTCTGGCCATGGAGGTGCATCAAAGCATCCATCATTAGAACAGCAGCCATAAGATACCCAGATGGTTTAGCTTGAAATCAAACCACTCTGTACAGATATAACAAAATTCACTAAACATATTTCTTATATTTCCTTTTTTTCTGCAAGTGGACTATTTCATCAGGGTGACTTCAAACAGCTTTTTTATTCATATTACAATATTGATATTTTTACACAATTCTGGTTAGTATTATACATGTTCAACTTTGATTGGAACAAAACAATAGCTTAATTAATTAGATCAATAAATGTGCAAATATCTTTGGAATTCCAGCATGTGCTGTGCCCCCCAGTGGTTTCTCCAACATTATGTTGATATCAATCCCTCATTTTAGTCTTCAAGCTCCCTTCAATCCAGTTTAGTGACACTTCATGAAATAATATCTGGACTGAAGCACTGTTATTGACAAATGCTTCAGTCTTTCCAGGACTTGTAATATTGCCTAACATGTAGTATCAGACCCCACTCATGCCGCCAACTGTGCTGTCATGGTCACATTTCCCTTTTTTCAGATCAAAAAAGCTGCTATCTAGTGCCAGTTAAGGTTCTAAATGCCTGCTCCCCAGGCTTTTTTCCATGCACTGCATCTGCTCTGTTATATAACTCTGAAGCAATGTTAAAGTCATGAGAAATAGGCCTACCATGCTGTAAAAATCTAAGGTGATACCTATTTATTTTTTTGTTTAAGTCGTTTAGTTGGAGCCTCTTCTGCCTTTGCACAAAAAGAGATTCGCTTATTGAGACGCACTCAAAATTAAATTAACACCCAGACACGAGAATAAATCCCCACACATTTATTAGTCATTCTGGCAAAGTTGTAAATACACTCCCAGCACTTAAAACTGCCGTCACATTGTAAATGAAAGCAACAGCGGCTGCGGGAGCTCATTATGCTCATTACTGTTCACCTCAGTGCGCCTTAGTGTCCACAAGAGGTCAGACATTAACAGCAGAAGTCATAAACAGTGCAGCGAATACCCCTGACTCTTTAACAGCAGTCAAAAGTTCAGGTCAGATGGAGCAGAGCTTCTTCTCTGCATATGATGCATTGTAATTGAAAATTGCAATTTTCTTGGTATTGAAATAAAAAGACAATGCACGACTGACAGAGCAATTAGTTGTCTGAAAGTTTCCTTTGTTCCATCAGCATATTTTCATTTTATACTTTTGTTACAAAATCTCATGGTCTGGATTTCCCCTGTCTTTACTTACTTATTTATTTATTGTTATTCCTCTTTTGTTCCCCATCATTGCAAGATGTGAGTTTGTTTTCATTAGTTACAGCCGCTGGTCGCCGCCTTGTCCACTTGAATAAAGTTGTTGTCACGCCTCCTACATTGAAGAAGGCAGGTCATATCGCCCTCTGATCTCGGATGCAAAAGCCTGGCCACCGGCACTGTTTATACTGACAATGGGCGCTACTGAGCAGAAAACACACAATCATGGGAACCGGAGCAGTAATAAGTGATATTCATCCTTATTTTGAGGTTATATCACAAGAGGACTTTCCGCTTTGATACTCTGTGCTTACTGAAGCCCCGACCGTCTTTTTTTTTCTTTTTTTTCTTTTTCTTTGCCTTTTCTTTTTACTTTTTACTTTTGCTCAATTTAGGAATATTTGGGTGTCAAAGGCTCAAAGAGAAACTTGTTTCAGCCGCTTCTTGGATTGACTCTTCAAGAAGTAATGGCCACTGCCAGGCTTGATTATGTTGCTCCATGGTGGACATACTGGCTGCACAATTTCCCGCACTTCAATTTCTTATTCCAGTCAGTCGACAGCACTTTCAAGCCGGAGGAGGCGAGCTATCAGCAGGTTGGTAAATGCACTTGTACGTAAAAGCGCACGTATTTACATGACTCCAGACCAGACTAAAAAGAAGTTGTTCAACACTGGATTTGATCAGGGGTATTTATTGCAATAGTCAATCCAGTTAAATGGAGAATTTAATAGCCTACATGCTTTTATGATCTAAATGCTGTCCAATGTTTGGCTGCAGTATTAAGAAGTAGGAACCGCACTTCTCACATGATACCACATGATCTGTATTATGTTAAGCGTGAAGTTTCCCAGGTGAAAAAAACCCAACTTTTTTCTATCTTTATGTCTTCTTTACACGTCTATAGACACAACTCTTTGAGTGAAAAGGCAAATGTTTTGGATTTTAATCTTTATGATTTAAGACTCTTCTATATCATGAAGCATATGTGGCATGCTATTTTAATATTTTATAGCTAATCTGGATATGGATATCAACCACCAGTTTATCTACACAAAATGAACGTTTCAGATTTTCACATTGATCATTGCAGAGATGTAATTTTTCTATAAAAATTAAACAAAAAACTTCCCCAAAAGCATCATGGATATCTAAAATTAACATTATGGATGCCTGCAAAACAGTTCTTACTTGGAAACTCCCCTCTGTTCAGTGTGGATTTCCCCCAGAAATCCACAGTTCGATGTCAACAGTATATTGTTAACTCGCAAAATCAAAGTTAAAATGACCCCGAAATGTTATTAGTACAATAAAGAGGAGTACTGAATAAAATTTTGATGAGTAGAAATATATTTTTCATTGGGAAGAATGCTGTTCAGGATCTTTGAAATGTAATTACAGAGAGGAATGTCTTATGATTGAATTTTAAAGTGTCTTGCCGCTACATTCACCCATCAACATTTTCCTACACTCATGCAGTCAACACAGTTGTGTAGTCAAAATAGAAAAGATAACATGCACTTGATCTCTGCTCATTCTTACACATCCTCACACAACACATTTTTAGTTGAAGGTGATTGTGTTTTGTCCATTCTAACATGGTCTTTTTTAGAATAAGTTATTTTTTTCCATGAGAAATTATGTGGGGAAAAAACATGTGTGTGTGTGTATATATAATCTTCAAATGATAATTTCCCCATAGTTATTATACACAGTCACTCGTGGTATGCACATGTTACTGTTCAGGGGAACTGACTGTGAGCGGCAGGACCAGTCAATATGAATAAACATACAGTATGATGGAAGCAAATACTAGTTGTAGATTTTTAGTTGTTGCCATAGTTTTCACCATAGTCTGCAATCCACTACATTACTGAGGTGCTTATATTGTGCCATATTTCTTTTTACATTTATTTTTTCATCTTTGTTCTGTATTTGTGTCCTTTTGATTTATTTTTGCATACAGCTGAATTACAGTTATAGTAAGTAGATGCATTTCAGAGCTGCCTCACAAAGTTTTACAATGGGGGGCTAGTTTGACAGGTGTAAAGTTAATTAGAAATTGACAATAAAGTTAAGCAACATTAGGAATATTTAAAAAGTCTCACAAAAAAGTTGAGATTTATAAAAAAAAATTTTTTATGAACTTGAAAAAATCTTTTATCAACAACTTGTCACACTGACTCAATCATAGACACTGGCAATTAGCAAGACTGATGTTTCTGAAATCTAAAAATAATTAATTCTTGGTTTGATATGCTGATCCTCTGCCTTTGAGAAACGTGGAACATAAAGAACAGTCAGAAAAACATTCTTCAAGGCTTGCTTTCTACTGTATAATTGAATTAAACTCACTTAGGCCTTTTTTATACAAACATCTTTCTGGCAGGATAAAGGGTCAATACATTCTGGTTAATGACCATACAATAGTTGTTTTGTGTTCCTCTTTCTTCTTTGTCGTCATGCCACTGTTCCCTTGTTATGGAATTGCATCCAGCGGAAATTGAAGTGCCTACATGTCTAATTACTAAACAATTGTGTGGAAAATCAGAGGAGCAAGTGGAGCAGCATTGTTCTTTATAAAGGGCCTGAACTGAATTGTGGTGACAGAAAACCCAGCCAGGTTGGAACTCGTTGTGGAATGTACACAAAGCCACTTCTGGCTCATCAGCAATGCCCTCCATGAAACAATTAGCAAATCATTGGATTAAGACTTTGACCTTGGTGCAGACTGAAGTGAGGCAACCAAACTGGGAGTGCATCAACAATCCGCCAATGCTCTTTGTTATAGGATAGTTCCTTACTCTTTGTTTTAAGTCAATTTACCTCAACTTGAATGTCTAATAAATTGACATCAGACTGAAATATTCTAATTCTATACCTACTTGTTTAGTGAAAGTGCAAATTATGACTCAGCATTACTTCAAAGACGTTTTGAGCTAGGAAGGACATTGTTAGGATGTGCAAACAATATATGCTAATTTAAACTCAGTCACAGTGTCAATGGCATGCAAATGGCATAATTAGCCACAGATGCTGTTATGAAACAGCCTTGCTGGTCACAGAGCTTGTGGGCATAAAAACCTGCAGTGAAAACCATTTTGCCATGAAAGTTGTGCTTTTTACCAACTTAAAACGATGTGAATCTGAACCTGAACCTTGCAGCCTGGATATGTGGTTCCAATACTGATTCCACTGTGGTGATTAAAAATGTATTTTTATGTAGTGAAACAAAGTGATGAGTCTTCTCTCAGCAGTTGAGGGGGAAGTAAGCTTCTCAAACTAGTGGGCATTTCTGAAAAAATATGAGCAACGCTTTTTTTCCACTTTGAGTAAATTGACTAATTCAGTGTGTGGTTGTTTTCTATGGGAATAGTCTAAAATACAGTTTTCATGGACATAATGTCCAAAAGCTGGCAATTCCAGTACATCAATGTTCGTCTGTTTCTCTCCATCCTTCAGGCTTCACAAATTTTGCACACTCAGAAATCACAAGACTGAATGAAAGCCATCACGTCACATGATGCTCCCCTCCCACCCACTGCCTTGGATTGTTTTTGTTTTTATTTTAGCCACTGTCCGAGTACTGCTGTGGCAGTTGGGGAAAAAAATCAAGGTCTTCTGTGAGCTGTTTTTGCCCGAAGACCACAAAGTTCTGTGTTCCTCCTTGTTTTTTTTGTTGTTTTTGCTGGGCTGCAGCAGTCAGCAGTGATAATGTTGATGATAAGGATGAGACAGCAACACACTAACCTCAAATGTGTCTTTTAAACATGAGTGTTGTTTGATGCTGACTGCAGGATGATGGGGTCAGCGGGCCTGACACCCTGAGAACACACACAACAGCTCTTTGACTCTGTAGATTGAAATATGCTGACAGACTGCTTGTTCTTCAGAATGTAGTCCCATGTTGATCATGATGTTTCCCCATTCTTCTTCCTCAGTCTCTGATATTTCTAGCATGTGCTGGTGTCATTGGTCTTGGACTGAGCCTGCTGGTTCTGGCGGTGTACCTGGTGTGTTTGTGCTGCTGCCGCAAAGACCTGGATGAAGACACCAAAAAGCCTGATACCTGCTGTGTCACCTTGGTTGCTGTCATCACAGGTCTCATCATATGGTGGGTATAAGTGAAAATATTATTATGTTTGTTGTTTTGTGATGTTTTCACGCATGTACTAATTCAATTATATTGTTGTTTCAAACTAAATGTAATAAATCTGTGCTGATGGATTATTTTTTGTTAAAGGTTTTGAACTTATGCTTCAGCCGTTTGTTCTCTGTCATAATTACATCAGGACAGAAATCTACATTGAGCAACACTGTCTATATACCCTCCATCCACCCATCCATTTCCTACCACTTATCCAAGGTCGGGTTGCAGGGGCAGCAGCTGAAGTTGGAAAGCCCAGGCTTCCCGCTCCCCAACCACTTCTTCCAATTTGTCTGGGGGGATCCTGAGCCATTCCCAGGCCAGCTGATAGACATAGTTCCCCTGTCCTAGGTCGTCCCTCGGGCCTCCTTCTTGTGGGACATGCCTGGAACACCTCATTAGGGAGTCATCCAAGAGGCATCCAAACCGGATGTCCAAGTCACCATATCTGGCTCCTAGATATGGAGGAGCAGCTCTACTCTGAGCCCCTCCCGGATGACTGAGCTTCTCCCTATCTCTGAGGGAGAGCCCAGACACCCTGTGGAGGAAACTCATTTCTGCTGCTTGTGTTCCTGATCTTTTTTTTTCAGTCATTAGCCACAGCTTGCGACCACAGGTGTAGATCAACCAGTCAACCAAGTTTTACCTTTTGATCTCTTGCTTCATTCTTCCCACACTCGTGAACAAGACCCTTAGATAGTTAAACTCAAACTTTTGAGAGCAATTTGAGCAATTTGTAGAAATTCAGTCCATAAGAGTTATGCACAGAATCAGTGACAAAGGGCAGACTTCAACCCTCACTGGAAACAGATCTCACATAGTACCAGCAATGCGAACAAAGCTTGAACACCGGTTGTACAGGGAGCAAACTGACCTCAAGAGCACATGCCTCTTTTTGGATCAATAAATCAGGGATCAATGTAAAGGGCAATAATGTATGGTAATATTTCTAAGCATGGGATCCTTACAGTTGAAAATGTTACTTAAAATAGTTCAGAATCAGTTACCTGTATACGTCAGAACACCTGTCACGCTGAGTTTAAAGCTAAACAATTAAAATTTTAAAGTCTTTCTAAAGCAGAATGTTGACTGGGACTTTTATGCTTTGCTACCAATTTATGTAAACAAAAACAGACGGGGAGCTTCCACGAGGCTTCCAGAACCACATTGTCAGATATAATTGTATTTTTTCATATGATTTAATACAAAAATTGTCCAAAAATGAAAGGGAACAAATTAGTCCCAAAAAGCCTTGATTAAATTTGTACCCTGATTCACTTAAACTTGTGACAGTGTTGGGCTTTAACGTTGTTACCTCTCTTTAGCCATACCAAGTCACTACAGGAGCTCATGAGGCCTGCTGTAACTCTAAGTGACTATGCATGATGCTCTTATATAAGGTCTTGACCATACTGTGGCAGCAATCTGTATTCACTTCACCTCCATGGTAAACAGTCTGCATAAAAGCAGTAAGCTTGACATGAAATTAATATTCTAGGACCAGTAACTTTGTTTTAAAGATTTTCTTTGAAAAACAAGTAAAGAAAGAAGTTACAAAACTCATTCTGTTAAATGCTTAACATGGCATAATGATCAGAAACTGTATTGCTCTACAAACTGCTTAACTCCAACTGATTGACGTCAATTATGATGTAGCTTCTTACTGAAATAAAGGAGCATTTTACCACTTTATCCAAAGGGTTTTCAAACATATGAATTCCTATTTATTATGGCTCTGACACTTGCTATATATAGTTCCCAGCAAAGACTTATGTTAAGATTCAGAGCCTTATTGACACAACTGAACTGTTTAACAAAGATGCTTTGGGTAGTCTTTGCTTACACTGTAATTTTCATGTCTACACTGCAATGCAAAGTGTTCCCAGTGTAACATTTTATGACATTTTTCTTTCAATGTCAAAGCATAGACAGAGTACAACTTTATTGAGAAGTCACATGTAACTAATGGATTTCTTTAGATATGATTAAGTAGGCACACTTCTGTCAACATATGGTTAAAACCATTCGGTTGAGAGAGCAGTCTGAGGACCTGCAAAACTAGGATATTTAAAAACACAGATGTCATTTATGTTACATTAAAAAAAAATCCCAAAGCACAGTAGACTCCATCCATCCATTGTCTGTAGCTTATCCGAGGTCAGATTGCAAGAGAGAGAGAGAGACATCCCTTGGCACTCTCAGCTCCTCCCGGGGGCTTCTCCAAGGTATTCTTAGGCCAGAAGGAATGTATAATCCTTCCTGTTGGTTGTGGATCTACCCCTGAGTCTCCTCCCAGTAGAACATGCCTGGAAAACCTCCAAATGGAGGTGATCAAAGGCCTCCTTATCAGATCCCTGAACCACATCAACTGACTCATTTCAATATAGATAAGCAGCAGCTCTGTGCTAAGCTCTCTCTCTGGTTGTAAAAGCTCCTTGTCTGATTTCTCAGGCTGAGCCAGGCCACCTTCTAAAGAAAGCTAATATCAGCTGCTTGTATCTGTATTTTTATTCTTTCGGTCACAACCCAAATCTCGGGACCATAGATGATGTATGGAACATAGATAAACCAGTAAATTGAGAGCTTTGTCTTTTGGCTCGGCTCTCTCTTTACTACAACAGACCAGTGATGTGCCCTCATTACATTTGGTGAAGCCCTAGTCTGTGAGTCATCTCTCACTCCATCCTACCATCACCCACAAAAACAAGTTCCCATACTTAAACTCCTCCACCTGAAGCAAAGACTTATTCCCAACCTGGAAGGAGCACTCAAACCTTTTCCTTTTTAAAAGGACTTGCGTCAGACTTGGATGGACTAACTTTCCAGACTGTTTCACACTGCAGACAGTGCAGACAGCACTAGTATGTGCTGAAGATCTTGGTCTGAAGAAGTCACCAGAACCACATCATCAGCGAAGCTCTTTTTTTTTTTTTTTAAATGAAGAAAGATCGTAACAATAGTCCAGGTCTTAATTGGACAAATTTTCAAGAACCTAGAAGTCTCTAAGTGTGATCCAAAGTTCCTTTATAAGATTTACAAAAAGATATAATAGAATGTCAAATTAGAGTTTAATTTCTAAATCCCTGGCATGAACGTTGGACATCAAAAACTCCCTCAATGAGTATCCCCTCAATAATACTAACACTACAGTGAAGCATAGGCATGGCTACATCTTTTTTTATATAGCACTTTTCAAACAGACATAACATTCAAATTGCTTTACAGAGTAGAAACAATGCTCAAAAAGAGAATAAAAATCTCAAGAAAATAAAAGCTATCGATTTACTGGAGTTGTTCTTGGTGGTGTTTTGCGTTACAGCAGAATCAGTTGGAGCTTGTTACTTGTCTCAACGTAACCTATTGAGACAACGCAGCTAATGAATTTCCCTTCATTTGTGTGTAAAGGTCAGCTCGGGTCTTAATGAATTAAGTTGTCCCTACAGCAAAGTCAGAAATACAAGAAGAAACCAGAAGTGTCTTGTTTAAAAAGATACTAGCTGCATATCCTTTTTTAATCATAGGATGTTGATACCTTTATACTTCTGTATATCTAAGAAGGATCTAGTTGTGTGCCATAAACATTGTGGTACTTTTAATTCAGTATCGCCCGTGCATATGGTTCTGCTACCCACAATACCATTTATTCTAGTGTTAGTGTAATATACTCATATCAGCAGAGTTAAAGCCATTTTCATTGTATTGTTTATACAAATGCTCACTGTTTATCTTAAGACATGGAGCGAAAACAAAGCTGCGATTATTCTGTCATCGCTTTGTGTGTAAAGCGTTTTTTCTTGAGGAAATGAATTTCTTTCATAATTTCTAGCTGATGCAGGGAGCATTTTGCACAGGCATACGAGTTTCCCTCGAGGCTAAATTGCCCCATGATGTTCTGTCTCATTGCTGTTTCATTAGCTGGTCTCTGTGTTGTTGCTGATGTGTCATTCTGGCCACGGGGTTAATGAAGAGCTTACTGTGAAGGCCAACACAGATGTTTTCAATAGCTTCAAGCAAGAATGTGTGGTTGCTTTTAACTAGCTGAATGAGGTAATTCTATAACCATATCCATGCAGTTTGGCTAATATGGCCTGCCGTAATTGTGTGCCCCCCCTCAGACTAGATGGTACATAATACCCCCCCTTAACTGTTATGTCGCTTTATGCAGAGGCCTTTTATTTATTCATTCATCATGAGGTGGGAAGTAAGTTAACAAATGATTGGCAAAGAAGATGAATTATAATTTAATTTCACAAAATGACATTTTCTTCTCTCTTGTTGCTAATGAGTTTTCCCCCCTTTTTCTGTGTTGGTAAGTTCTGTGTTTTTCATGATGATGAATGTATTCTGGCTCCAGTCACAATTTCAGCAGATTACATGAACTGAAATGAAGACTAAATCACCATTTTTCTGTATGTGAGCCATCAATGCTAAAGGAAACAACAGGGCCATTGACTACCACAAATCAATGCATATCTATGTTGGGATAATTTAAACAGACAGTTTGAATATCCTTATACCTTATATGGAAAGCAAAACCTTTAAATTTGACTCTCTTGCCGATCTATTTTTGTAGGGAATTGAGCTGTATCTAAGCAGACATTTGCAATGTGTCACACAACAAAATGGGAAGTGATAAAAATTTCTGTGGCATATTCCGTGGAAAATGATGGGGTGATTGTGTGTCTCTGAGACTGTCTGTACAAATTTTCCAGTTTTGTATCACATAAGGTTTTTAAAAGTTTCTACAGAAATTTTGGGAGTAAACTAGGACTAAGATTTGCTGTAGTGGGAAAAAAAACAGACTGAGGGGACATTTTATTTGATTTATTTTACAATTATTTATTAGTTATACTGATAGCATTAGGTGTACAGAATCAGAGTCCACGCCAAACACAGGTTCATTTACAGTATGTTTGATACTTAAATGAAACTGTGTGTGCGTGCGTGCATGCGTGCGTGCGTGAGCCCACCTCACTCAACCACCCTATCCAGGTCGGTGCCCCCGGCCAAGCACCCCGTCCTAGATGGAGTCATGTCAAGAATTAGATGGTCTAGTTGGAAATTTACCTTTTTGTATAAGTGTATCCCATTTCCCAGAAATAACAGTTCGGATGTGAATTCCTCTGTGTGTTGTGTGATTGTTACGCAATCTAATCAAGTAAAATGATCTAACTAGATATAATCAAAATGTTACTAATCCCCAACCTTTGCAGAGAATTATGTTCCTGCACTTGGTATTGTGGTATGTTACTGCAGTCTGTTGAAGCAGAGCTGCACTGACTGTAGGGGTGAGGGGAAAGATCTTTCCAATCACAAAGGCTCAGGCACACCCTTAAAAGGCTGCTGGAACATGAAAAATAGGAATTGGTTTTATTCTTCTTGGAGATACTTGGATGTCAAACTGAATTCTGATTCAAACTTGCCCTGAAACTGTTTGTGTGATATTTTTAACTCTAATATAGTGGATGTAAAACATAAAACAAAAAGATGGAAAAATAT
>JBBBVU010000022.1:14721276-14744460 GCA_037177055.1 Atherinosoma microstoma | reverse complement strand
TATATATAATTATATGGATGGTTCAGAAACAGCAGAACGAAGCATGGAGAAAAAGACACAATCATAATTTTTTTTGTTTGAATCTCTTCTTTTCACAGCTCTGCTGTAGGAGTGGGTTTCTATGGGAACAGCGAGACCAATGATGGGGTCTACCAGCTGACCTACTCACTTTACAATGCCAATCACACACTGAGTAGCATCAACAGTCTGGTGAGAGAATCCTGTCAATCTCTTCTCTGCAATCCACAACCTCAGCATCATTAGCGTTAAATGTGATTTGAAAGATAATTTTTATTTAGAACTCTGTCTGTAAAATAGTTGGGATGCTCTGAAAATTCTTAAAGAAAAAGTGCAATTTGATGGAGGCATAACAAAATACAACAGATATAAATATTTATTGCTAACAAACTTAGTTGGCATAAGGGTGATAACAGAAGTGTGTACAATAGATAAACTCAATTCAAATAAAAACTCTTATTTACAGTTTAACTGTCAGAAAATGTAAGATAACCTTTGCGAAAATGAGGTAAAAAGATAAAAGTAACTTAATATGTTTACACTATTTAATATAATTATCTTTTAAGAACTTTGTCATTGGTAATGTCCTCCTGGACTTTTCTCATGCAGACAGGATGTGAGCGTCACACCCTGTCTGCATGAGAGAGAGCATTTCATGTACCTCCTTCCTTTAAGCATTTTTTGTTCTCTGTATTATGAATAGGATTTAAGAATATTACCTCCACAGATCCATTTTCTTGATAAATTTCAAAGAATTTGGAGATAATTTCCTCATCAATGTTGCATAATATTGCTAAAGGATTGAAAAATATATGAAAAACTCTGCACACAGAAGCATTACTGAACGGTACTGATCTTCAGGCCCTCAGGCAGCAGAGCATTAAAATCCAACACAAACTTGAGGAACTTAGGAACACTTATGAAAGTCAATGCAAAGCAAAAAGTGAATATGTAAACAATATCCAAAGCCAGACTTATTTATGCTCTGCTTAGGTGCTGTGGGAAACCATCCTGTGGTCTGGCAAATTAAAACAAAAATGGAAAATCGTGAATATTGTATCCTCTGGGCTGAAAAAGTGGCACTGTCTGGCATTTTAACAGCATGCTTCTAAAAGGCAACACATGTGGTGGCTTGAGTGAACATGGTTTCCACAATTTGCACGTGTTTGGCAGCAACATTAATGCTGAATAATTTTGGAAAAATGTGCTGTAATCTAGATTATGTCTTTTTCGGGGGTAAAGCCTTGCTTATTTCAGTTTTACATCACCATGGCTCTGTAAAGAAGTCTCAGTGTGCTAAACTGGCCACCTTGCAATCCAGAATAAAATTTTTTGAGCGTTATGAATCAAAGTCAAGAAAGAAGGCCCCAAATATTTTCAGAAGCTGAAATCTCTTATGTTCCCAATGCTGGGTGAACATATGCTGTAAACATGCTGTATTTCATTATACTGCAATATAAAGTTGTTGTTTTTTATCCAGTGAATTTTGATTTGAGGTCCAGAAAATATCCTGTTGATCAAAACTAATTATTGTCACAATGGTTTCAATCAGACAGGGCAGATGGCCACCCTTCCTGACACTGTTTCTGCTGGAGGTTTTCCTTCAAGTTAAAAGGGAGTTTTTTCCTTTCCACCGGCACCCTCGGCTTCATACTTGAGAGGAGGAGACTCAATGCAATCCTTGGTTTCCTTAGCAGAGCAATTGTTTTTATGAATTGACTTATATGAATGCAATTATTATAAATTGGACTATAGTGGATTTAATTGCATTGCAATTGGAGTAGATCGGATTGTATTCAACTGATCTGTGTCTGTAAAGTGTGCTGAGATTGCATTGTTGTGAACTGACGCTAGACAAATAGCTGAAATTGAAATTGAGTATTTGTCCATTACTTATAATTTTTATGCACACGGCTGCAAACTACATATTGTAGTCATCTAAATATTTTCTTTTTAAAAATAACCATTTAAAATTGCATGGTAATTTCTATGTTTTTATAAAGAAAGCTCTTTACACCTCTACAAAGTAAAGCAGGAATTTCACATTTTTTTTAAACATGCTAGTATTTACAAAATTTACAGTGCAAATGAATTAAAGCCTTTTGTCTAGACTAGTGTCTCTCACTAGTGTCTCCACCTCTACTTTCTGGAGCTCCTCACATAACGGTGTGGGATGAATCCATTAAAAACACTGGAAAAATCAAATATCATGATCCTCTGATGTCAACCCCAGGGTCCTTAAGGCCATCTGGTACCATATGCAAAGGGGAACAGATTTTAACATCCCTGTAATGATGACATGACTTTTTAACTGCATAATAAATAGTTTTTGAAAAAGAAAAAAGTTAGTTAAATTGTAGTAGTTAAAAAACAAATAAAATTTTGACATCTGCTGCAGGCGTTAGATTAAAGATAAACATATATTTAACATAACATATATTAATATATTTATGCAATATATTTATATATTTATGCAATTTCCCCTCGGGGATCAATAAAGTATAATTCATTCAATAAAGTATAATTCATATATAAACAAAGAATCAAATGAATGAAATACCTCTCTTTAAGATTTAATATGGTTTTTTAACTTTTTTTATTTATACTTTAGGCTTTAAAAGTCTTTTTAGATTATTGCATTTTATGAATGAAAAAAACAAAAAAAAACAGTAAATCATAGTTTTTGTGAAACAGACTTTCACGTTGTATCAGTGTAAACTGGCCAGGAAATAAAAGTGTCAGTTTTGTGCAAAATATGAACACATATTTTACAGTAAGTAACTGCTTGAGCCATGCTTCTTGTATTACAAATAATTGCTAGCATTTAGGTAATGGAAAAGGCATGATCCTCACATGGCTTGTTGCTTTACTCCTTTATGGAAGCCCTGCTTTACATCTGGTAGACAACAGAGCTTCTCTCGTAAACATGGGGTGTGCAGCTGTCTCAAAGCAGCATCTCACTGCGGGGGGTCAGCATCCACTTTTTATGTCACAGTGGGGGAATTTGGGTGACTGCTGTCAGAGGATTTGTAAATAGGGTTTATTTCTATGCAACTACTGACCTGCATTCGGAGAAGTTATTTTAGGAGGCTTAGGGGCAGGATGGAGGAAGAAGAGCAAGAACACAGCCTTGCAAGACGTAGTAATCACAATAGGAAAGAAGAGGATTAACTCCCATCTGCTGTGCGTTAATGGATGTTAAGCCTCACTTATTTCCGTCTTGTGCAGTCTTGCTATCTGCATTGTGTGTGTATTTGTGTGCACAATAGTGTCAGTATCATATATCCACTTTAAGTGCTCAGACACACATATATTGCATGAATGGTATGGATAGATTAGTGCTCATGATCTCACTGACATGATAAAATAGTCCCAGGAGGGATAATGGATTCAGATTTGCATGATACACTAATTTAGGTCAGGATGGATACAAGAAACAAACGATTAAATGAAACAGACAACATTAAAGCTTTATTTTTTGTCCTCCAAAAGACTGTATATTTTTATCAACTTATTTTCAAAACAGCATAAACAAAAACATTATAGAATATACCAATATAGACTTTATTTTTAGTATTGTTGTATTGAACTCTATTGTCTTCCGTTTGGTAGAACAAATCTGTAGGTTGTAGACGGTATTCAACTTGCTGCTGACTTTCTTTGAGGTATCTCGGTATTGATTTAATCCTAAAGCATGATGAGTACTATGGCTGCATGAAAGGAAAAGATATTCCCCAGGGATAGAAAGGCTTTCTCATGTGCAAAATTCTAGCTCAATGCAACAAACCCTGCTTACAGAGCTGATGAGTTGGCTGGCGGGCAATCTCACAAAGCTGAATCTGCTTTGGTCTGTGTTTAATCTAGTAAATGATAGTAATTTCTCCACTATTCTTTATTGGCTTACCAAATGTTATCTTAGTTTCAAAGTAATCATTTCTGTATCCCCTTTTGATTTAAACCTTTGAAAACGTTTTCTTTTCTTTATTTCACATTAAGTAGGCAGAAACGAGAGAAACCACATGTCTGGAGGCTCCAGTCAGGTTAGTGACTTGCACTGAGAGACGTTTGACTGCTGATTGCTTTTAAGGGCTTCTCATCATGAAATGTGTACTTTCACAGTCTGTAAGGGATTATAATGTGTCATTGAAGGAAAGATTGGATGAAGAGGGATCATTCTCCTTTTAGTATTGAAGAGGGCTTTGATTGTTCATACACATTCTGTATTTCAGCTTTGTTTCCAGTGCTCAGGTTGCAATATTAAGGGCTCTTCACTGCTGCCAGGAAATAATGGGTGTGAGAACATGGCAATCGCACTATATCAAAATGTGGGTTTCCAATTTATGGCAGTGCTAACTCGCTTACATTCATTGCTTCCTCTTTGAAATTGAAAGTCGCTGGGTGATTCTTGGGACAGAAACATTTTGGTTATCTGGATCATATGTCAGTTCTAAGCAACCTCAATTTCTTGAATTTCAAATACTATGATCGTCTTTTTTATCTTTTTTTTAAAATTTGTTTTGTTTTTGTTTCCCATAGGTAATACAGTCAGTCTTTTCACTGAAGGCTTTAGGCAGAGCAGGTCTGTTGCATGTAAAATTGACATTTTGGGAAGAACTGCCGTGAGTCTCATTTCACAGGCGTGTCCGGTATGGAGAATCCTTCCTGTGACCTGCTTCACTGCAAAAGAGAGCTTTAATCCATTTTAAAGGAAGACAGGACAGTCCAGATTAGGGAAATGTGGATCACCCGTAGCAGCTAGCTGATGGATTCCATTTCTCACAGGCAGGCAGACTGGCGTGCAGATAAGATTTGAAGCGTTGTGGCAGGAACTGTGAGGGATAATGAACATAGGGGAGGAGAGTGAGAACAGCTTACCAGCAATCACATACGCTACCCTTTGGGATTGCTTCTGTTGAGGAAGGGCCTGTATCTTTGCTCCATCTCCGCTTTAGCACTCATTCCTTGGGTCTTAGAAACTATCACTGGCATCAGTCAGAAAATTTAATCAAGAGTGTGACATTTTTGCAGTGTCAAATGCATTGTCAAGGAGACAGAAATACAGCATATTTTTTCTGGTAAACTTACACAATGTGAAAATGAACAGTCTGATCCAGAACAGAGAAAAACTGTTCAGATAAAAGAAGTCTGGTTGCTGCAAACTGCTGCAGATTAGAGCAAAGAAAGCAGCATCTGTTCAAAATTACTCGAGATTCCCTCTCAATGCAATGTGTTCAATCATTGTGATAAATTGTGAGTATAAGAGAGCTTATAGAATATGCTGACCCATAAAACTATTTATATTTAACAAACATATGCGTTCTTTTTATTTAAGCCCAGGCTTGTTTTTGAAAATTTCACTTGGAAAAATATTCTTTTAATTCATGAATATTGCCACAGCAATTTTAAGGTATCTTGGACTATAGATAAAAGGCTTGGAATAATAGTAGTAATAATAATAAATTAGTAATAATAATACCTATTTTGTCAAAGAAATAGCCAACCTCCTCATTGGATGTGCTTACATTTAACAAATGGAAACGGTTTCATGTTATTCTTAATTCAGCCACATCCTGTAAGGGCCCTGAGGTCAAATAAAATCTTTAAAAGGTAAAATGAGAGGGCTGATGGCTCTATAGCTAGTGCCTCATCAGCTTATTTTAGCACAAAGGCTGGAAACACGATGCCTGGCCGAGTAAACAAAACCAAATCTGTTTTTCTAGCAGCTGTATAATTTCACTGAATGTCTTTTATATTTTTTGTTTAAACTGTACCAAATCATGCGCCTTTTGGTTGCAAATGCTCCTGTAAATTGGAAAATGTTGGCTTGTTTTCATCTAATTACTGCATTTATTCTAAACTAAGCTAGCTAAAGAGAACTGCTTGATCGTTGGAGCCTTATTATGACAGGTGAATATAGAAATATCAGCTTTGCATTGTCGGTCGCCTCCTGGGATCAAATAAACATATTCATGAAAATATCAATTGTTTATTACGGGCAGATGCTACAGTTTCAGTTTCAGGGAGCCGTTATTGTCACATTAATACTTAATTGTCTTGTTAATGTCAGTTATTTAAATCTATACTATATCTGTTGTTCCCATATTTCCTTTCTTTCATATGTTTAGGCTGACTCCTTGTAGTTTTGTTGATGTAACTGAAGTGAAGGCATTTACTTTATTTCGCTCTGGGATTAATAAAGTCTTTCACATATAATTCTATTTCATTGTTTTTTTCAAAGAGAAAAAGTAGATTCTTTTTAGTTACTCTATTCCACCATGCTTCTTTCACCTCTGTTCTCACTGTCAAAGAACCCTGTGATAACAGGTCTCCCGGGTATTGTTATCAGTATTCCACCCTAACATTGTTTATCTGAATTAAACACACAGTTGGAGAAAAAAATTAATCTCTTCTTAAGGGAGACTTTCTTTGGCTCTTGTCCTATGCTACAGTCTCTATCTATCCTTTTTTCATTCTTCTTCTTCTTTAGAATAGCTGTCTTTTATTAATTAATTTATGTTCCAGTTTTGGTCTGACCCCATTTCCTCTCCGAGTCTGCTTCTTCATACCTCCGACCTTATTAAAGTTCAATAGTCTTTCTTCTTTTAATCATCCTTTTCCTCTTTTTATTGTGTTTCTTCAGATTTCAGGATCTCAGAGCAGTGTGGACACTGGACTCAAACAGCACCTGGAGCGCTTAGATGAGCTCTTTGCTACAAGGCCCGACTACCTCCAGACTTTGCGCTTTATGCAGCTGATGGTCAGCAATGTCATCCGTGAGCTGACCGCTCTGCCAGACATCAACAAAACTAAGCTTGACTTGGCAGCTGTAGCAGACCAAACAGCCAACATTGAGTATTACAGGTAGGATACCAAGATACCAAGCAGCTTCCCTGATGTGATGGAAATGATTTAACTTAATTTATTTTTTGATGGAGAAATGGGATTAAAAGTGATCCAGAACAGACACAGAACAGATGGGATTTTATTGAGCTCCCATCCAGAACACAGACCGGAAATGCTGGTTTGTTTGTTTGTTTTTTTTCATGACTGATAAATAAATTAAACCTTATATTAAGATAGTTTATCACAGTGTAATTTGCTCTAATATGTATTCCCCTCACATAATGTTGTGCATGGCAGAGTATCTGTTCAACCTCAATTGATCTCCTAATGATTCAAATGTTTAGCAAAAGGGGAATGGTGGTTCATGAGGTGCAAAAGGTTGCTGCTTCAAATGGAACTTTTTGTGTAATTTTGAAATGCAAAGAAAAACTTATCGTTTACATTATTTGTACCTTTCCAGTTGTTGTACTTGCAGAGTAATTTTCACTGGACTTAGAATACATTTGCCAAGTTTAGGGGGTATGACACCTTCTAGGTTACTGTGTGAATGATGAACAAGGGGCTTGTCCTGATGCTTGTGTGAGCATCTTCCTATAAGTTCTAACACAAGTAAATGTTATCCAAAGATTTGCTGCTATTTTTTCTGTAATTTTGGATATTAATTAGGATCTTAGTGTCAAACTTGCATTTTGATGCAAGTTTTAAAAACAGACAAATAACCCCCACTCAGGAAAAAAAAACTATAATGGAAAATACTGTCTGTCTGAGTCTGATACTTCGCTTATTCTAGAAATCTTTCATGTCAAACATCATATGCGAAGTAATTACTCTTAAGAACATAAATAATTCTGTCAAACAACATTAACATCTCTCTGTACCATGTAAGTCCATTTAAGTTTACTTCACATGACAGCAAATGACTGAAAAAAGAAGCCAAAGCTTATTTATATTTATCCTATGTTAAGTAAAGGGTTACACAAAAAAATCTGCCAAACCAAGAAAAACCAAAGATAATCCTTGGTTACATTTTAAAATCCACTGTTTTACACATGTTTTACAGTCTACATTATAATCCCTCATTATTTTAGATTTTAAAGCTTTTCTGAACCAAATTTATGGGATCCTTAATTGAGATCTTTCCATAAATAAACCCCCAATATTTCGATCACGTCTGCATTTCAAGTTCAACAATTCTTGACTATTTAAAGTTTTTTTTACATACAAACAGAAAGGCAATTGAACAACACAGCAAATCACTTCCATTACTCTTATGTTTGCAATATCTATAGATTTTAAAAATGCAGAACCAATGAATAATTTATCGATTGTGACGGGGTTTATAAATTATTCAAACAACTCTTTTCTAAAGTTTTATTTTTGGATCTATATTTGTTTTAAAATGTATTCCCCCAAATTTCAATACAGTATGGCATTACAAGGGAAACATATAGAATATAAAAACATTTTCCATTTAATAGTACCCACAATGTGATTGTGAGTTTTGTTAAAAATCTGAATTTTTAATATATCAGTACAACATCAATTTTAACTGTGTTTTTGTTGTCTTGTTTCATACATCTGCTACAGGAATAGCAAGCAACTGTAATTCCAGGAATAGCAAACAGAAATAGCCACTTCTGTTTCACTGGCAGTGATACAATACATCAGTATCATACACATTCCTACACTGTAAAATGTAACATTGGCTTTAATAGAATATATCTAGTGGCTATAACTTAATTTCAACTTAGTTGTTAGTATTACTAATCTTAAATACGTTTAATAAACCGAGGAGGGGAAAATGTTGACAAAATTAATGTAATTAAGTTAAGGAGGAATGGCGATGGTGGGGGGGGGCAGGGTTTCCCCACCATGCTTCACTTCTATTAACAACCAATCAGAGATAATTCACTGTATGAAACTTGAACTTTTACTTTGGCAAATTGATAATAGTTGAAATTACATAATACTTTTTAAAGTACTTTTTGTATATCCTCCTTACAGTTCTCAGCTAACAGACAGGAAAACATGTTCTGGTTTCCATGTTGAGCTCAGTCATGATCAACCATTCACCATACTTGTAGTGTATAAACATGTCCTGCTCTCCAGTTTCTGCTGATCCTCATATTTAAAGCCAGTTAGCCAGCTGCTGCACTGTAATGTCAATGGTCTGATAATAGTTTGAGCAGAAGCCCTACCCTCCTAGTGCCTTGTTGCAAAGCAGGTAAATTTTTGAGTTCATCAGTTATTTTAAGTAAGATGAACTTGAAATTAAATGTTTTCCGAGGCATCTCTTCTAATTTATGTGAAATTAATCAAAACACGTTTCCACAACTTCATGAACTTCCAGGAAAATCAAACTGACCAAGTTCAACAAACTAAAACCATTCTAGTTGATCGTACTCAAATCACTCAAGTTAACATAAACTTAATTTTTTTCAAGGCAGCAAGTGTGCATATTTTTTTTAAGTAGCCAGAACTAGTTAGAATTTACAGTGTAAAGGTGTGATTTAGATCTTTATATGGCCAGTTGTTTGTCACCGATCCCCTGGGCCTTGATTGGATTTCATGTAGCTATCGAAAAGCTTGAGGCAGGGTTTTATTGATTTAACAGGAAATGTTTCAGCCAGTCCAGTGTTATTTGAACAAAGCAAAAGAGAACACCGTTCTGTTTTTCCAAGATTGTATTTTTCTGTTCAGAATCTGAAATAAATTCTGCAGTTCTATCTATGCAGATGAGATAAAGTGCACAGCCTTTTTTCAAATACCCTTGTCTATAAGCAAAGAGATGAATAGTCTGCATTTTGTAAAATATGAGAAGTACCTCTGTACTTCTAAGTGAGCATGAGAGAATCATATCTTCTACTGACCTCACTAAACAGATTTACTGCTATTCTGCAGGTGCTCAGCCAGTCTGTCGGTCTATAGCATCCTTTGAATATGCCTGTTTGTGTGACATCCTGTACATCCACATGGCTGCCATTGATGTAGATTTATTATGCTGTTAGCATATGAGGACTTAAGTATGACTCATAAGAATTCCCATTTGTTTGATTGTAAGAACACAGACACACATCTACCCCCACACACACACTTAAAATCCAGGCTCAGCCTTGGCCATTCTTGTGAGGAGCATTTTCAGTGGAGAGTAAAAATTGGTGGTGTTGAATTATTAAGCTCAACAAGCTGGAAATTACCTGAGACAGATGGTCTCTAAATATGCGAAAAGAATGCTGAAATAAAACACACACAGATTTAACACATTCAGTCTTGAACATATGTTGGACCCACACTTGGTGAGATCTGATAAATCCGTTAGGTCTGCTGTTTGTAAGTGAATGTAAATAATAGGGATTATTAGTAATGCTTAATTTTTATGTCTTGTAGATGGCTGAGTTATCTGCTGCTGCTGATCCTGGATTTGGTCATCTGTTTGGCAATGTGCTTAGGAATGGCCAAGCAGTCTCAATGTCTGCTTATCACGTAGGTACCATCAGTGTGTATTTGCTTTCTATTTAAGTCTGCAGCCATTTTTTCTCTCCTGTGATACATATTTGTTCTGACTGAGAAACTACAGACCGGCAGGGCTCCAGCCAATCTCTCTGGCACCATATACAGTAAAGCACTCTATTAACACAACACTTATTAGATAGCTCTACTTCCTCTCCTCAGTGGCTTTGCTTACATTTGCAAATACATTTATAGCATTTATACCACCAAACTTTCAATTGAACCATCTGATAGAAAATCAGTTGACTCCAAATCTCAGATAAGAATAGGACAACACTGTGGAGAAACCTTTGGTTTGGTAAACTACAGCTAGCAATTCAAACCACGACTGATGTCTGACAAGCAAATCCACAGTCCAGACTCTCTATCCCATTTGCCCAATTTAGTGCAACCTACGTGCCAGTGTTAGCAGATGATGCTCAGGATCGCTCCTCACATCCCTCTCTAATGGGCCTCACTAATGCCTATTGATTGCCTGAGTAGGATAAGTTGCTCCCTTAACTAATTATTAAGTGCTCTCGGGCTGCTTTATTGGTGCTTTCAAGAAGGTCCGAGGAATGAGTTGAAAAGCGAAGCTCTTGTAAGCTTTTTTACATCCATCAGGAGACCATTTTTTTTTTCTCTTTTTACAGGATTTATCTACCTCACACACTTATAACACAACCTCAAGATAATGCCAGTGGTCACTTAAAGTTGTTCATGTTGTGATGATTTTTTTAAATTTGCAAAGATACTTTTGAACATGTCACTCCAAAGAAAAAGGGGGGGAAAGGTCATAAAACAAGAAGCTTACAAACCAAAGCTTGTGGCAGGTTCTGATTGGATTCACAGTGATTAACAGCTAATACACACCAAAAAAAATGTGTAGGAATTGTAGGAGTTTTTTCATTGATTTTTGCAGATAAAAAGGTCAATGAAGGGTTGATAAGCTAATATGAGTTTAGCCTACATGTGCCTTTTATCTTAAGGTTTTAATGTGAAGTCATGGAAGTGCCTGATAGCTTGACTAGTTTCATGAGCATCCCGTGTGCAGAGGCTGCAGGTCCTTATCACAGCTAGCACAGAAGTCACCCCCTGTGAGCCTTTGCTGCATGTTATACCCCTCTGTTGGCCCTTTTTCTGTCTCTCTACTGGTTTGTTCAAGGCCACTAGATCCTCCCAGAAAATCACTTATAAAGTACAAATATGCACGCTAATGTCAGTGATAATGTGTATCTAAAAGACCATTTATGTACTTTACTGGCTTCTTTTCCAACAACTTTACTTTCTGGGTGCAGTAATAAGACCCCGATTTCATTGTGTATACTTCCTGAGTGCAGCCAATAAGAATAATGCTACTATAATCCAAGTTAAACAGAAATAAGTGAAGAAGGTGATGGAGTAGCCTTAAACTCAGTATTATTTTTAGCTGTTTTTTTGTTTTTTTTTACTTCAATCACGCATTTTCCTGAATATAATAAATTTTTCTAAGGGCTAATGGAAGTTAATTTTTCTTTGCATCACTTAGTAATAGATTGAATTTCAGCTTTATTGTTTAATCTGCAATACACCATGAATGTTAGGCCTCTGTCTTCAGGCAAAAGGGGAACAATTTCTAAGCAAAAAGCTGAGAAGAATAAATCTAATTAACTGACTGGAAATGGGGCTGAAGATCATTGGTACAGTACAAAGGCTCAAAGACTAACTGATTCATCAGATTCTCCTCATATGTTTTTGCCTTTTGTCTGTTTCTTCCTGTCATCCTCCCCATCTACACCCCTGTCTCCCATTTGCTCCAGGATCATGGGTTTTATTATACTATCTTTGATCCCGAGCTGGGGCTCACTGGGAACTGGCACTGCTACAGCTGTGGTGAGTAAAACATGTTTTTCTTTTTTTTTCCAAATCCTTTCACAATTGCTTCATTTATGTATTCTTATTCATTTGAAGATATTTAACTGTTAACACTGCAAGTCATCTTAACACAGATGTTAAGTTGATTGTAGCCAGTCTGCTTGGGTCACATGTGATTAATCTCTTAGGTTATTTCTTTAAAAACTTGTGGACAAACATTTAAAAATGTCAGCTGCTTAAAATATGTCTGTCTGTGTAGTTTATAGTAAGCTGTCTTTTAAGGTCAGCCATGCAGTAAAGCTGATTACATATCTCTGGTCTTAAAGGTTCAAGAACCCTCAATCCCGCTGTAAATAAAGCAGCTTTCTAGTTTTAATTGCTGCCTCTTCTTTCTTTAAAATCTCTTTGGTTGTTGTGCTCAGTTTTATGTTTCTTTTAGGCCTTCATATTTCTGACATATTGCTCTCTCTTCAGGATTGTTCACCATGTGTTTGGTGCATCTGGGCTTAGTGTGTTTAATGGTGCTTGAATTAGGGGCGCTGTCGAGAGTCAAAAAAATAACCCCTTGCTTCTAGCCTTGCTCCATCCCTCATGTCCATTGTGTCCCCTCCTTAATTTTTTCCCCTTCACATCTGTGGATTATCCAACAGGATTTGACATTTTAACAGCTGTTTTAACGAAGGGGGGAAGAGGTTGAACAGATTTTAAACTGAAAATTATGAAATGGATGTGAACTGCACACATCTGCTGTTTTCTTTTTGGTAGGATTGTCTGCTGTTGTTATTCCAAATTGCCAATATCTTGGACAGAGCTTATGGCTTAGCTTGGTGCAGCTTAACATTACCTGACACCTCTCACCTTTCAGGTCAGCTTATCCAGAATTATTGACTAAAGCTTGTCAGTAGCATGCATCTGTCTCACTGTTAGAATGTTATGTCACATGTAAGTTGAGGTCAATTCACCCAATGAGTAGTTATAAACCCATTGGTTCCATCAAAAACAATGCATACTGATGCATTGCATCAGGTCTCAGTGGGTTAATAAGTGGGGTAGTCATCCACATAAAGTTTATATCAAAGAGCCCTTAGAATGTGGGACACTGTATGCAAAACAAGAAAATAGCCTTGTTGCAGCAGCATATTATTAAAAAGAACTTCATGTGCAGAAATGTGGTACCTTTTAAGAGAAAAGATGATGATGATGGTGTCCCAGAAAATATTCAGAAAAGTATACATATTTGATGAGACAAACAAAATCTCCCCACTGGTGTAATGAGATCCTTACAGTGCCTGGCTTTATGTTTTTTTTTTCTTGTTCTTCTTTTCCTGACAAAAATGTTGTCATTTCACCTGGGAAAAGCTGTGCTCTAGTTGTGCTCAACACAGGTGTTCAAGTTAAGGGTTATGTAGTCCCTAATTTTTACACCGCAAGGAATTTCTTTGTAAATTTAAGGGTTTTCATTTGCAGCAGAGAGAAGACAGAAGCCAGTACAATAAGAGAAAATTTCAATACAAAACAGTATTTGCTGATAAACAGACTTCATCCACTCTCACTCACTAAAACCATGAGTATAGTTGCTTGCTGGATTGATGATGATAACTGATGTGACACAGATACATTTAAGAATTTGTTCTCATGAAAGTTTGGGACTGAATAGTCAGAGATAACAAGCTGAGAAAACTTAATATTTTAGAGTCTTCCTTGTCATTACACTGGCTTGAAGCCATTGACTGAAAAAGATTAATGATGGTACATGAAGTTCAGTAATATTATTGAAGATATTGAATTGGAAATGCGTGATTTAGTTTAGTCATTATTACAAAATGTACAGCAGTGAACAAGAAAATACACCCCATTTAATACAGGCTGGGATAAAGTAGAAAAAAAAAACAAATAAAAAAACGCACACATTCCAAACGTATTGATATTATCTCTCATGTTGTGGAGAATGTTTAGTTCACTTTTCTTAATGAGGTGTCTGCACTTCATTTGGATTTGTGCACAGCTCCTTTAAGGTCCTGCCACGGTGTTGTAAACGGACTGAGATCTAAACTTTGACTGGGCCATGCAACATCTTTGTTATTTTCTGTTTTAGCCATTTTGTTGTAGATTTGCTGCTGTGCTAAAAATAACTGTCCTTTTGCTGTAAAACATTTCAGCCAAGCTTCAACTGTTGGACAGATGTCCTTATATTTGACTCGAGAATATTTCAGTTTATAGAGTACTTCAATTTCATCCTGAGTGACTGCAAGGTGTCCAGGTGTGTGGCTGCAAAACACACCCAAATTACAATCCTTCCACTACAGTGCTTGATGGCTCCTATGAGGTGTTTGTACAGTGCTTGGTTTTCAATCATCTTGCTGTGTATTATGGTCAGACATTTCCACTTTGGTGTCAAAGTTCCAAAAGTTTCATGGTTTGTTCATTTGTAACTTTATAAATTTAAGCTGTGCTGTTATTTTTAAAGATACAAGTCTCATTGCAATCCTCTCAAATCAGCCATGCTTGTTTAGGTTTTTTTTTAAAAATTGTACTGTCATGAACTTAAACATTTGACATGATAACAGAGGTCTGTAGAGTCTGAGATGTAGCTCTTGGATATTTAAAAAATTTTCAGCAATGGTCTTAAAGTTTTCCACTTGTAAATAACCTCTCTGAGTCTCACACTGTAGAATGATGGACTGAAATTGTTTGTAGATGACCTTATAACCCTGCCCAGACTGGTGAGCAGGGTAATACGGTCATATGTCACTCCTTCTTGGCATTGTTATGAGCTACATTGCAATTGTAGAACATAACTTATCATTAGTAAGTGTGACCGCTTCTGTTAAATCTGAAGTTGTGGATACCCTCATTTTGACCAGGGGCCTGTAACTAAAGCAGGTTTAACATATTCACGGTACCTTCAGGTTATCTGGCTTAAAAACCCTAACAATGAACTTCTTGATAAATGGTATTAGGATGCTGGTTATCAACTCAGTAATTCAACCTGGGTTTTTTTTTCCCTCACACTGGCTAGGTGCGTGGTACCAGATGGCCAGTTCCAGCCATATACTGTATTTTTGACAGGCTAAAAATGCAATACAACTGCTGTAGCCAAAGTCAGAAGGAAATATGACCAAAAAAAAGACAAGACAGGTGTGAATAATAGATTAATGTGGTCACTATCACTTCTGTGTCATTAAAGCATTTAGATCTGGAAATGTACAATTCTGCAACTAACCAAATGAATGTACTACTGATATATTATTATGTCATGTGAAAGTTTCAGTTCTTTGCATCAAATTAAATTACTTTTCTGATTTGTTTTTTAAAGATTGTTCAATATCCAGGCTCTGAATTCTATTTTTTAAAAGTGTTTTAATTGTCCAGTGACTGATTTAGCCCAGTTTTGATTTAAGCATTTTCAAAGATGAATGTCGATATGAACATGGACACGCAGTCATCTTTAAATGCCATTCGGTAACAGTGGTACGCTGCACTCTCAGTTTAGGAGAAAAACTACATGTAAATCATTTGTAGTTCAGATATTATTTTAATGAATAAATTATTGTTCATTTAAAATCTTTAAAGGTTAACAGGAACAAGTTAGAGTAGCCAATCTATGATTTCAGTTAAGTGATCTTTTCTGCTGACATATTTGTCATGAAGATGTGAAAGTCAAGCAGCATAGTTGGAAAATTAACTTTGAGAGGCAGAGGCTCACTAACCATCCATGGACTGACCTCTTTCTATTTTTTTTTATTTTCGAAGAGAATTGATTGGTTGGGAGGGGGTGCTTTTACATGTTACTTATTCTATTATAAGTTGTCATGGTGATATAACTTGGTAGGAAGGGAACTAACTTTTTGTAATATTGAAAATCAAGACCTGAACTTGAAGTTACCACAGACCCCTGATAAGGACCATTTTTTTCTCTCATTCATTAAAAAAATAAAGCAAAGCAAAACAAAAGAAGCAGTAACAAGTAGGTTGATTTAAAAAAATGAATTGTAATTGTAATCAAAAGTACAATAACATCAAGTTAAAATATACTACAGTAGATGCACTGTAATATAAAACTTGGATCTCTCCATCAGATTCTTTGTAGTGTATAAAATGCAGCTTACTTTGATGAATTTTCTATATCTTACCATCATTCAAGAGTGGTAGGTGTGGTGTTGCACCACTGGTCTTCTCACTTTCATGTTCTTCGAGTGTGCTTCACAGTAACAAAGTGGAAAAGACTGGACTTGATTTTGGCTAACAGCTAAAGCAATAGAGCCATGTTTTATCCTCAATGATCACAGATTTCTTGTTTCCTTAAACATTATTTATTTAGATAGAAGAGAATATTTTTTTTCCAGCTGTAAATTATGCATGCATGTGAGAAAATATTCTAGTTATTTATTTATTAATTTTCATTTTGTTTTTATATGGCGTGTTTATGTTTGTGGGATGAGTGTGCACAGATTGCACAAACTTGACCCCTAACTGTTAATGTGTGCACATTAGCAGCTCTCCATGGAAAAATTAGAGAGCTTGAACTTTTTAATTTTTTTACAGATTTCATCCATGGTTAGCAAAGCATGACATTCTCTATGGGATTATTAAGACTTTTAGGTCTGTTACTAAAAAAAGCACTTGCAATAATACTTCTACATTTACACAGTTATATATGGCTGTGCACTACATGTATATCTAAATACATTTGGAGGTGTTGTTACAAGAATTGCATGCAAGCTGGTGCATGAGTGCTGCAGAGTTCAACTGTGACAGAACAATAATTTTAATTTTGCTGAAAGATTGTCAATAACTTCTCAGTGTGAAATCATTTAGTTGCCCCACAATAATTCTGCCGTATCTCCTGATATTAGTACTGCAATTTTTTCCCCTTTTAGATTAGAATACTGACAAGATAACAATGTCTGTTTATTTTTCATTTTTTACTTATTTATTTGTTTATTTATTCCTTACAGGGCACTAGTGACTTTTGCGTCGCTCCAGACAAGTTTATTGTTAACCAAACTAAGGATTTCATCAGTGCAGGTACTTAATCTCTACAGACATCCTTGCACAGACACCAGTTCTGTCAATTATTCTTAAGACACAATGCTAACCTTTATGTTTCTCTCACCTTGCAGATGTTGCACACTATTATTTGTTCTGCAGTCCAAATCTGCCAAACCCCTTCCATCAGGTATTGACTAAATGTCTGCTGTCTGCTTTCTGTAGTAGTCATTTACCAAGGATCACACAATTGTTAGATGCACCTATTTCATTACTGGGCATTAATTTGCTATTATTAATTAAAGATCAGCCCCACTACAAAATAAATTGCTTTAAGTGAAATTACTTTTATTTATTTATATATATATATATATATATATATATATATATATATCTATATATATATCATGCAAAAATGCTGCAGCTGTCATGCAATATCATCTGAAATTGAGCAGTTTAGTAAAATCCCGAAATTTTAAAGCAACTGTTCAAATCTATTGTTTTCAATGCAACCACACACACAGACAGCCTCGTCTAATAAACATAAAAACCAAAAAAACATAGTTGTCAGAGTGAATCTGAGGGAGGTTTTTTTATTACTTCAAAGCAACATTTCAGTGATAATGTTGCGTGATCTCAAGTGGCTCTTTATCTGTGTGGCATACATTATGTGACTTTTAAGAGGATAAATCCATGACCTGTAATTATTAAAACCCACACGCTTAGCTACTGTCATAGCAACCATTTATGGATTAAAAATATAGTTGTACAGTCAGAAAGGATAATCTTTATTCTGATGGCCCAGTGGATATAAATATTGCGCTTTTGTTTTTGCTTGAGATTGTCAACTGGAATGGGTGGAGGGATCATAGTGGGCGAGACAATTGATGGTAAAGGATAATCTGAGCCTATCTGTCTAGAGAAAAAAAATTGTCCTATGTTAAGCGCATTATAAACCCTTACTTAACACAAAATTATCTGTTTACATGCTGCATCCTTTCAAACAATACTCTACTTAATAAGATCCTCTTTTTGTTTGTTGTGGATATCTGTGTGTGTGATGTGGCGGGTGATTGTGTTTTCATAGTCACTGACAATCTGTCAGCGTTCTCTGACCACTATGCAAATCCAGATCCAGGGCTTGCTGCGGTTCTCTGTGCCACTTTTCCCCTCTGCTCAGGTAAGTGGCTGGCTGGCAGACTATTACACCAAACTGTAGAGAGTTGTGTATCATTGTCTCCCCTTTTACACTTTGTTACACAGAGAGACCTTTTAGGGATCCAGCGGATGTTAAACTCAACAGAGCTTAATCTTAGCCAGCTAACAGCCTTGCTCGACTGCCGCGGGCTGCATAAGGTAAGATCAGACTTTGATGAGGAGAATTTTTAGAGAAATTTTGCGTAGCAGGGCTTGGAGCCTCTAAGAGGACCTACTTGACAGTTGCTACCTCCGCCATTGTTTTTCGTGTACCCATTTATATTCACAGTTGTGGCTGTTAGGACACTGTGTATCTGAGACAAACTCCACCTCCAGTGAGATGCAGTGAAATTATTCTTACTGATATGATCGCAGCATCAGGCTTGGACTGGAGTCTGTATTCAGAATGTTACTTTGGATTGCAACCTAATAGATGAAGAGGTCACCATGCATGACAGATTTATACTATTGATATTAAAGATGACAACATCACACTCATAGTTTCTCAATAACTGAGCAGTAGTGAGAATATATATGCAAGATGACTCTCAAGACTGTTTGTCAGAGCGTTTTAGTCAGATATAACAAGCAGAGCAAACTAGGAATGCATCCATAACATGCATAAGATAAGAGGAACATGCATTAGTCTCAGTTTCGCATTCTGGTCACTATTTCGGGGATGAAGCTACTGCTTATAAATGTTTGCAGTTAAAACCATTTTTCAAGATTGTTTACGATCCTAAACTGATCACTTTTAAAACGCTTTAAAATCAAAATTGTGCAGCCTGGCGTGAAACACGCAAAAAGCAAATGTACACTTTTTCCATACACAAAATGGCATTTACTCAGAAAGACTGTGTAGACCACATGGAAGCTTCAAACCAGGTGTGCAAATAGTGTTAGTGAAAGCAGAAATGAAGTAAGGCCAATGAAAGATTAAGTGAAAGAGCTCATAGAGTTTTATAGAAATTGGATTTTCTTTTACCACTCCTGCTCTAGATAGTTGCAACTGTGTGTAACAGTCTTAGTGTTGCAAGTGAGAGATGGTTAAAAAAAAAAACGTTTTTTTTCTGAACACTAATAAAATTACTCTTCTAGGACTATCTGGATGCCCTTATGGGTGTGTGCTATGATGGAGTGGAAGGGCTACTCTACCTCTCCTTGTTTTCTCTTCTGGCTGCCTGCGCACTCTCCACCATGCTGTGTGTAATTTTCCGAGTTTGGACGCTAATGGGCAGCAGGTCAGTGCAGTGTGACCCCCTTACCTCATTATGCTCTGTACAGGAAGTACTTCTGCAAACTGTTCATGCATGCACTCTTTGTCTTTACATCTCCGCGCGTGTCTCTGCAACTTTATTCCAGGGAAAAAGAATATGACGACATAGATGAGGAAGACCCGTTCAACCCTCAAGGACGGCGGTTATCATATAACCCCAGAAGGTCCAACACACACAGTTTCTGCAGCTATATGAGCAGCCTTGGCAGCCAGGCCAGCCTGCATCCACCTCCTCAGTCTGCTTCTAATTCCACCATCCCACCTCCTGAATACATGTAAGATCAGATGCAGATGATGATTTTCTTGTTTTTGCATGTTTGGACTCTGACCACCTTTTCTTTCCTTTGTACTACAGGAATCAGTCCATGCTGTTTGGAGGGACTCCTCGATATGAGAATGTGCCTCTGATAGGGAGAGGATCCCCACCTCCCTCGGTGCGTTGGCCCTATGAGGCTCTAGTGTCCCTTGTGTGATGATGATATTACTTCTGACCTCACTGCCACCAGCACCAACAGGGAGCATGCACCATGAACTTGGCTATGCTTATACACTGCACACAACCTCACGTTGTCAACATGTTGTTAGGGGCTCTATGATGGTTTGGATGTGATGGAAGACTGATCTCTGCTGGCCCTTTCTGGAAGTGCGTTTATTTTTAGCTCGTCTCCGGTTGCCAAGCTCTATGCGAATGCTAAAATAATTTTCTCTATTGATTTGGATTGTATTTATGGTTTTGAGAAAGTAATCTTTTAGTCTCCTTTAAGGATAAAGCATTTGCTTTTGTGTAAATTAATTATGAGCAATTGCTTAAAAAAGACATCCCTGACTAATCAACCTCTTGTTTGGCATCCACTTTTACTAGTGGCTGTAGTTTTTTGAGCATGGGCTAAACAATAGAGAAAACAGATAGAATGCTGATGAATTCCCAGTCAAAGTTTCTCTTTTGTGATGTTTTCATGTTATAAAGTTTTTTTTGTGTGTGTCTTGATCTGCATTCACAGCGTACCTGAAACTTGAAACGCATTTTGAGGGGGAGAAGGTGCAAGAGAATCTGGATCATTGTTTAAAATGTTATTTTTCCCTCCGTGAGGAACATTTTCAACAGGCATTGGCATCTGTTCTTTATTTTGTTTCTGTAGCAGAGATGAAACTTTGGAAAATATTTTTGCAATAAATGCTGCAGTTCACACAGCTGCAATGAGATAAATGTGTCTTGGTTTGGGGTTTTTGTTTTGTTTTTGTGAATCAGCTTTTCAGTGCGTTTAGATTATAATTTTTTTATGTTGCTAGTGTCTCAGTAGCCTGTCTTGCTGAATGTTAAGCAGTGCTTCGTGAATAACCCCATGCCTTTTTTTTATTCTGTGACTCAGACCTTAAATTAACTGTAAGTTTTCTGTTGTCTAATTTCTTATTCATTTGTCTTGTTTCATTTTCATTTAGCTTCTTTCAACATACTGGAGACTTCTGTAATGGTGTTTGTCATTCCAATTGTTTTAACCTATAACCTAAAGCCCAAGGACACCATTTAAGCTCTATTTAGTACCCCAGCTTTGACTCCCTCACTCTGTTTCCCCCACAGTGTTGCATATGAGTGTGAATTATTCTGTCTCCTCATTTAGGCTCTCCATCATCTGATCACTTGCTCTTTAACTTATCACAACATTCATGTCCCATTACCTAAATCTGCAGCCTCCAGTTGGAAGAGCAGAGAATATTTTCCAAACTCTCATCACGCCATTTTTATGTTTCATGTTATCTAAAATTATATTAATTCAAAAGTTCTAAAGTATGCTTTTTTTTCATTTCTTCTTTCCTGCAGTATTCACCAAGTATGAGGACCACCTATCTGTCTATGACTGATGCTCAAATCAGGCACTTTGGGACTGACTTCCAGGTGTAGTCTGCTACCTACTGAACCCTTCTCAGCACTTCTGATTGAGACTCTGAGCTCCTACCGAGAAGGCTGTCTTCATGGCATAATCCTGTTTACGGGAGCGACAGCCTGTCGTCCAATCCGAGACATGAAAGTGGGCCATATGAGGCAATTACTTCAGTAACACATCAGTGCAGTGTTCGGCAAGCCCCAAATGCAGTTTTAACCAGAGAGGGCCTATACAGATTCATCTTAAGATTGTTGTTATCATGTTTCATGGAAATACTGTTGCTCAAATGTAAGCATTAGTATGATCCCATTTCAGGACCTTTGAACTGAAAGGATTTGACAATGTTTCTTGCTTTATCCCATAGTCTGGTAGCATGCATACATATGGTCATTGGTCAGTATTTTCATTTTAATATTATGGGAGTGAAAGAATAAGACTATGAATTGATCTTCATGCATGGTATTTTTGCAAAATCCTTTCTGTTTGGCAGCAAATCCTTTAAGTATTTCCCAATGGTGCAATATGAAATGAAACATCACTTTTACATATTTTACATGATTGCTGAATGTTTTGAAAACTATACCAAATATTTTAATTTTGTTTTGAACAGCCAAAGATGCCTTTCAGGATGAGTCAGATAGACATAAATGAGGTGTTTTATGCAAGATTTGGGGATGCTTTTGCATGTGGGACATTCTCCCTGAGAATATTAACTAGAACATAGTGGATTTTTAAATTCCTGACCTTGATATGTGTGCTATGACTTCTTCACAAAAACAAAGGTAAAACATAAGCATCAATGCATCTAAATGTGTGCTGTGTTAAAATGTTATTTTGTTTAGAAATTACTGAGAGCTTCGAAAGACCAGTGCTACTAGTGACTGACTGTAATTACAAACAGAATATGCAGAAATGTGAGTTTCTTTGTTAGGTACTTTTAGCCACTGAAAGTCTTTCAATTGTTGTCAAATCTGTTATATGCTGTGTTTTATATGTTGGATAATGTATCAAAGTAAATTGAAGTTCAACTATAAAATGCTATATGTGGACAGATTGATTCATTGTGTACGCTTTTATTATCTCTTTGATGAGGATTAACTGCATTGAAGCAAAATGGGATTCTGTGTGACCTGTAGATGTCACAAAATACAGAAGTCTCATTCTGTGCCAAAAGACTAAAAATAAATGTCAGAAGTTGTTTAACTGCTCCATAATGGATCTTTCAAATGTTAAGAATGCTAAGAGACATTGTTCTCAACAAGTACATTAGATTAGCTGATCAAAGTAGTAGAACAGGCTGTACCTTAGACTGTTTTCAAAGTCAATTCAATTCAATTATTCAGCTTTATTTGTATAGCGCCAATTCACGACAATGTCTGTGAAGCGCCAATCAGTTTGAGCTAATCTGATTGTCATACGTTGATTCATACAAGCCAATTCATAACAAATAGCCTAGCCAAGGAAACCAACAGACTGCATCAAATCTTGTCTTCGATCCAATCCCCATCCTGAGCATGCTTGAGGCGACGGTGGAAAGGAAAACTCAATTTTAACAGGTAGGAACCTCCAGCAGAACCCGGCTCAGGGAGGGCGGCCATCTGCCTCGACCTGTTGGGTTGGAGAGGACAGAAAGAG
>JBBBVU010000022.1:14703295-14721176 GCA_037177055.1 Atherinosoma microstoma | reverse complement strand
GATCAGTTGGAGACTTTTCAGGGCATATTTGGGACAGCCCATCAATAAGGAATTGCAATAGTCTAGTCTTGAAGTAAGTCAAACGGAAGCATAGCTATAAGTACTATCCTATCTTTAATTTCACTCCTTTCTTCAATAATAATATTCTTTCACATACAAGAGTTCCTGAAGTTTCAACCACTTCTGACCCCCATCATCAGGGTTCTTCATATTTCCTCCCCCCTATTATTACAGTAATTTAACAACAGCAGGTTGATTTATTGTCCTATTTTCATCGTGATAGCTATCCTTGGTGCTGATCCTGGAACCCCTGGGGAGCCTGGGGCTGTCCAAGGTGCCAGGGGTCTCTACACGCCTGCCTCTCAATTTTACAATTTTAGCATTTTAAATTTTCGTGATATGTAAGACTATTGACACATGCGTCACAAAACAGGCACTTGTGGGGAAAACGTGAGGAACTTCATTTAGAAAGAAGCTTTGTGGATAATACGTTTGACTTTTAGTCCTGTCTCGCTTGCCGTAGGAAACACGGAAAACCCGTGTGGACATGGTACAGCCCGTTAGCTTGCTAGCCATCTGGGGCTGATTATGACTGTAACAAAATGCTCAGTAAAAAGTTATATATTGTATGTCCTTGAGGGATGATGTGGCGGGGATGTGGCTGAATAATGGGAAACGTCTTTGGGAGAAAGAGCCGACCTTCTCGTGTGACGGAGCAAGACAAAGCCATTTTGGTGAGCCGACAGCAGGTGTTGCCGCTCCGTTATACAAACACAGGGCTAGAATTAGCGGCTGTGCAACCTAACATGGATTAATGTTAGCTGATCTGCTTACTGTTGGATTTTACTGTAATTCGTTGCTAGAATAGACCCCTTTGTTCTTACACGTTGTTAGGCATGTGCTATTTATGATCTTCATCTTAAGACTATGCCATATTGTGAAATGACACTAGTAAATACCAGTTGTGCGTGTATTGTCCATGATATATATTGTCCATGTTGTGAAAACATGTTGTTGTTTTTTGCTTAGAATTAGTTTATATTGAGTCAAATGTAGTAACATATAAGTTACTTTTTTGCTTGCTGAAATATGTCTTCCTTTTTTACAGCAACTGAAACAACAGAGAGACAAGCTGAAACAGTATCAGAAGAAAATCACCTTACAACTTGAAAAAGAAAGACTTCTGGCTAAACAGTTACTAAAAGATGGCAAAAAAGAGTAAGGAGAGATATTAAAATGGATCTGTTCCCATTTAGCTGGACATTTTGAAAGCTGGGGAAAGTCAAAAATAAATAATTGAAATAAGATGAATGAGATGATTGAGCAACAAACAAAAAATGGCGATTGAGAATTGATTTCACAAGCTGCAGACCCCTCTGCAAACTCACTGGCATCATCTGTTGTCTGTTTTATTCTCTATGTGCATTGTATTTCTGGGGAGAGTGAATGTTATGTCTTTTGTTATTGTAGGAAAGCACTGCTGCTTCTTAAGAAAAAGCGATATCAGGATCAGTTGCTAGACAAGACTGAAAGTCAAATTTCAAACCTGGAGCGCATGGTAAGAAAACCTTCTGCCTTATTGCACTTTGGGGTATTATAATTCAGCTTTATTTAGCATTTTGTTACCTTCAGAGTATAAAACAGACCATCACAGCATACTGGGTTAAATACTTATTTCTGAAATGTAGTTGAAGTAATTTTACTGCATACATGGCTGTACCAGACTTATTCTTGATGTGTTTTTTTTAGAGGAAGATAAAAGCTTCACCTTTACTCAGTTATTATGCAAAATCCTTCAATGACTTCTTTAGCATTCCAGAAAAATGAGCTTTAGTCTTATCTTGTGCTGTTTCCGATACAGAACTCAGATTTGCTGCAAAATTCAGTGTTGATCTTATCCCTGAAAATAATTGTGTCCAAAAAAAGTAAACCACTATATTTATTTGACAGTATGGGTTTGAAGCTTTGTTGTTTTGTTTGTTCAATATGCATGCCACTAATTTTCTGCGTTCTTTTATTTGTCAACAGGTTCAAGATATTGAGTTCATGCAAATTGAAATGACAGTCATCGAGGGACTTAAAGTTGGCAATGATTGCCTGAAAAGTATGCATGAGGTAGATATTTTGTTTTTCTCTTTCTTTCCATTTAGAAACTTGCCTTTTACATTCATTGTATTAGTACGCCCTTAAGCTTTACATATGTGAGTGTGCATTACAGTAGTGTCAAAGTTCCTACTGAAAGGCATGCTTTCACTAATGTGATCCCTTGGTGAGGATTGAGCAGCATAGATTGCATGTGGTTTGTGCCACAGTGGCATAGCTGGTGCATATTGTTTGAAGATTAAGGGATTAAGAAGAAAAGCCTTGACTACAGCGGTGTGACTGCTGCACATCCTTGGATGCAGTGAGGGGATCTTGCTTTGGAAATTTACAAGCCAGCCAGAATATGTGGAAAACATTTTGCATTCAAAAACACTGTTCCTCTGTAATATGGGATTTCCTCCTTGTTTGTGACAGATCATGTCAGTAGAAGATGTGGAGAGAATCCTGGATGAGACACAGGAATCAATTGAATATCAGAGGGTAAATACCTTATTGATGTTAGTCAAATATAACTGTAAAGAACTAAACTAATATATGTAAATATATACAACTACTGTAAAATAATCAAGGATGGATTGTAAAAGGAAAAAAAAAACAAAGCTAATGTTTTATGAGCTTATAATAACTCACTTCTTCATATTATAATGTCAATATTTGAAGGACTATTTGAATCCGTAAGTATTTACATTTTTTGCTTCTTCAGCAAATAGATGATATGCTGGCCGGGGCCCTAACTCAGGAGGATGAAGATGCTGTTTTAGCAGAGCTGGAAGCTATCACTCAGGTAGGTAGTAAGCTGCATGTTTAACCTTTATTTACACTGAAAATGTTTGGATAGCGTGCTTCTTTGTTATAACAATAATTCATATTTCTCTGGAGAAGTGCTGTGAAATTCTGAGTTGAGACATAAAATGGTATTGTATCCAAAATGCCTTTTATTGTTTTGGCTTTGGATTTGTATGAAATATGATATTGATATCTTAAAGAGGGAAAATAAATCAGCAAATTAGAAGAATTGTACTCACACTGCAGCCCAATTGTAATCTAATAACAAGCTGCAATTGAAACAGCCATGGCTTTGAATTAGGCTGATTCATAGTGATTAAAACTTCAACAGCTTGTTCTATTGTGGTGCAGTAATTATTCTAAATGGCACACGCTCTCGAATCTATCAAACTTAAAAAATTACTATGTTTCCCATTTGAACACAGGCACTTTATCAAAGGCTGGATTTGACCTGATAATACAAATAAAACTCCAAGACTGTAATGTAATAGGAACAATTCTGTTGTTGGTAAAGCAGCCTCACAAGAGAAGAAGCTTCTTTCCTCAGCAAAGTGTGAATCGGCAAATATTTTTCTATAATATGTACAGTCAAATAGATGAAATACGTTGTGAGCTGATTAGAAAATCTATCTCACAACTTCTAGAGTTT
Source organism: Atherinosoma microstoma (assembly GCA_037177055.1). Lineage (NCBI taxonomy): Eukaryota > Metazoa > Chordata > Actinopteri > Atheriniformes > Atherinidae > Atherinosoma > Atherinosoma microstoma. Next base: position 14,717,638 of record JBBBVU010000022.1, on the reverse strand, counting down.
CGATGGGTAGTTTGCACAGACTCATTATGGCCATAAATGTAAAAAAAATGACTTCTTATTTTTTTTACTGATCTTTCTCAGGGTCAGAGTGATTGTAGAACATCTTTAAAAGATGAAAAAAAAAAGATTAATGTTTTTTAAATTAACACTAAGAATGATATATAAAACCTCAGCAATGTACTGGTGATGATCTTAAATGATTTATTTAGGGTGCCATATATTTCAGAAGTAATGATTAGATTTACCAACACATAGTACATTGTGAATGTCTTTGAGCTGTCTTTAAATGACAACAGATTCCCATAACTTCAGTTTAAATGCTTGTACATTAGTACAAGTAGTTATCTGGATGTGTAGCCATTCACTCTCACCTGGAAGTAAAGTCGTTTTGATGGTCACGAACAGCGGTGGATTGAACAATGTCCGAGCTTACACTGCTGTAACATCATTGTCACCATCTACAGTTAAGCTAGTTTTCATCACCATGGACTAAACAAGATGCTGTTCAAGAGAGAATCCCCACCTCGTAAATTGAAAACTCCTCCAGCTTGATTAAAGTTTGCAGCTTAACAAACTGTTTGACTAGAAAGAGGGTACTATGGCCAGATGACAAAAAAGTTGAGTCTTTTGGCAAAAATGACCTGCAGTATGTTTGGAGGGGTAGTGGTGAGGTGTTTTAAAGTCTGGTTCAGGCCAGGAAACGGTGTAATTGAATTTCACTAATTACGCCAAGAAGGACGGTCAAATAATTTCTATCGCAGCAGAGTGATCGAAATTTGGTGAAGGTTTGGGATGCACATTTAAACAAAAATGAAGTGTGTGATATATAATTCTTCAAGCCTGTATATGTAATTTGTGCCCTATGAATTTTGAAAACTCAATAAAATGTGCACCTTTTCTATTTTTCCCATTAAAGATGTATAATGCAACATCTTTCTGTCTCAAAAACAGTAGCAGAAATCGGTGAAAGCCAACTTTTGTTACTACAACTATGTCAACAAGGAGTACATAGATGCTTCTGATTTGAAGTGTGATTAAGAATAGAAATTTCTAAAATATCTCTTAAGTATTACCTAAGTGATTATCCATATGTCTTCCAGCCACTGACTCACTTTGATGCACTTCCTGAATTCTCAGTGAATAAAACTTTTTTTTTTCCAGCTTGTTAAGTAAACATGATGGCTCATGTCCAGCAGGTTTATGTAATTCTGTTTTCTCTATGACTTCTTCTTAAACAGGGAGAAGATGTAGCACTTCCGGAGGTCCCAAATGAGCCAATACCAGAGATACCGGAGGAAGCTAAAGCTGAACCAGGTAGAATTTTTTTATTTTTTTTTGTCCATTTCATACAACTGTAAAAAAAGAAAAAGAAAAGGAAAACCATAAAAAAAATAAATGTGTTTGAGACTTATTTCTTTGTTCTGTTTGTTATTTTTCTAGAGAGAAGAGAAGCAAAGGACAAGGCTGACAGAGAGATGCTGGCAGCCTGACACAGAAGTTGCGGTTTAGCTGCTTTTAAAAAGAGCAGCATCTCTTTGTTCTTAGTTTTGTTTTTTGGAGGTGGGACCTGCATACATCAGAGCATTTTCATACATTTTTACCACAGCAGCACCTTCAATTCTCTGATTTGCCGCGCCCCTAAATCAACTACATGAAGTGAAAAGTTCTATTTCTTTCTATCTGTTGTAGATGTGCTGGTTAAGACATCAAGGATAAGTGATATATTTTATAGATGTTTTAAGAATTAATTTAAGCTGTTTTGCATATTAAAAAAAAATCTGTGTGAAAATATGCACTTTTGTCTTTTGTTTTATAAACTGATTTTATTATTTTATCCTTGTAATGTGTTTACTGCAATGAACATAAACTGGCAGCTTGAGGCCCACATCCTGCCTGCAAGAACATCATGTCTGGCCTGTGAAATATACATCAATTCACTCAATGTGAGAAAGAAATAGTGTGGAGGAAAGGGGGAAAAAAAACTAAACTATTTACCCACAAAGCTTATTTGTCACTGAGGTAGGTTTGTGATGTTTGGTGAGAATCCGAACAGCTAGAAGAGACACACTTGTTACCCTCTCATTATCAGTTTAGGCTCAGTTAATTATCACGCTGGTGTGAGAACATCCAGCTTTTAAGGTAACAATTTTCTTGTAAAAGGTTCCTGATGTGTGACTCTTTCAAAGTTTTATGTGATAGTGATTTATAATCATATTGATCATTATTCCTTAGCAGCAGTATTTTTACTTGCAAAAAAGTAGGGTGGTCTAATGAATGTGTATAAATCAACCAATTCTTCATTAAAACTCCACCAAAAATCGATTAATTTTTTTCTTAAGCAGGCCTGCAATGTGCTAGCTAGGCATTTATTTCCATAAAACAATGGCCCTCTGCAGTGTATATTCAATAAAGACTCTCCCTTGAGAAAACTTTGACTGCCATAGCCTGTGCAAATTATAGTTGTGTTTTCCTCAGTCAAACTGTATTGCATACATTTCTCCAGGAGAGGGCATTCCTTGATTATTTTTTACTATCTCTGATGGCTCTCCATGTCCTTACACTGAGCATGCTTGCTGAAAAAAAAAAAAAAGCAAAGCTCATGTTGCTGATGTGTGGGAGATGTTTAAAAAAGAAAACCAATATAGTATTTACAATCCTACTCCAAATAGGCACTCACACTCTAATTAGTATGGAGGCTAACACAAATGATCCCCTATGGTGTTTCAGAAAACAGCCAGTATAGCTTACTGCTTACTGCCTCATAAAATGCAATTATGTACATGAAATATTATTCAGTAAATGGAAGCGGGACTTTTTGATGACTGCTGCACTACACATATTTCATAAGTTATTCGGATTGCAGCAGCAGTGCGCACAATGACTCTAATGGACAGGAAACAGCTAAAAGGCATTCCAGTGGTGGCAGAGCAGCAATTCTTTGTCCAAATGATGCATGAGGACTTTAAACCAAGCATCTATCATTTGTCTTTTTATGGGACCTAATTTGCTCTGCAGCCAAAATTGCCAGGTGACCCCCATAACTTATATCTGTGCATGCCCATTCATACTCCCACATGGTTGTTATTTTGGGATAATGCAGATATGTAGACCCACAGGAATTTACTGAAGGTATATAATGAGAATGGTGATGCTCCATTGGCAGAGATATAGGGGGGCTGGCAACAAATCTCCACTTTGACAAGACAATGCTGAGTTCTAATTCTGTAGGAAATATGGGAGTAACCATTGGAGATTTAACATAGGGGTTGATGTCTTGATTTATTGTAATGTAGCAATTCATTTAACATCCCTTTGCTATCTGTTTATAATTAAGCTATGGGCTATTTAAGAAGCAAACAGGATAATGTGACATGTATTTTACGCTATTTAGCCACAACACACCTTTCGTCGGGAGTGGGCGAAAAAAAAACACGGAGCTCTCGAGCCGTCCCTGAAGGCAGCAGCGGACTTGTCAGCTGTGGAGAGAGAAGGTGTGTTTAGTTTGTAGGTTTCGGGAGTGCAGTCTCACTCTTGGTGTCGCGTTTCTCGCTCATTGTTAGATCAAATTTGTGTTTTTTTCTACCTGCATCCTCATCTTTTTTTTTCCTTTATTCCTTTTCTTTTTTTCTTCCCGCGGATAAACGTTTCAACGAAATAAAGGTTTATGGTCCTGGCTGAAGATTTCACCATGTCTCGCACCGACGAGGTTCACCGCTTGACAGAAAATGTCTATAAGGTGAGGTTGAACTAATTCATAAAGTTTGGGAATATTTATAATCTTTATCATTCGATACAAAACGCAATTCCAGGATGTGTCCGAAATTTCTGTTAATTGCTCAAGCTGCATTCAAAGCCCTTTGTATTTTTTTCCTTTTACCATTCGTTAATCTCTTTAGGGAGAGGCACACTAGCTCAGTAGGTCAATATAGTTTTATCACAAAAACAAAGAACAAAAAAGACTGTCCATGTTCTTATTAAAATCTGCGACACCGTGTTTCATGGGTAAATTAAGGCAACACATTTAAGCCTAAATTGCTTCTCTACCTGCAAAATCAGTCACTCAGTATGTTTCTACATATAGGCCTGTTGAATGAGTCCGCCTCCACTGCTGATTGTGGTTCAGGCTTATTCCCAGGAAACCACAGGATCTATATAGTCTTGTTGTTGGAAAAGAACATACTGCATTCCAGAAGATGGTGTTTGACAAAGAAGGTTAAGCCTCTCTGTTGCAACAAGTAAACGTTTATCCCAAACCTGTTCTTCATAAAAACCTGTCCTTTGCATGCAGCCATCCAGCCTTTAAAAGAGAGAGAGAGAGAGAGAGAGAGAAAACAACCAAACAACAACAAAAAACTTGCTAAATATAGTTAATAAAATGGCTGAAAATCAGGGATAGGTTCTGTTATCTTTGTTATGGACGTGACTGATGAACAGCTGTACTTAAATCAGCTACCCTTTAATCATCCATTGTTTCAACTCTAATTGCTTCATAATTCATTAAAACTTGCTTCAGGCTTAGTCTCATTCTCTTTGTGATCTTTCATTTTCAGCCACTGATGGGCTGTTAACTAGACTTTGTTATGAAAGCATCTCGCATGTCATCTATCACTTGAAATTTCTTCATAATCTCAGGTTTCTGTTTAAATTCTTTGCTGCTCGTCACACATACTAACCTGAATGTGACTTTTTATACTTATCCACTCCAACATTCCAAACCAGATCTAACCACTTAAGATGGAAAAGCCACCAATAAGTAGTGCCTTCCCACTGGGGATATTATGCACCATTTCAGTTCTGCACTGGTCAGGGAGCCTTAAGTGTGCCTTCGCCACTGGGAATTAGATGTCATGCAGTTGGGATTTGTCTTAGTGTTTAAATCTATTAATGTGGGTTAATCAACATAGATGCATTGTAGGTGTCTGGATCCTAAACTTTAGGTGAGAACAGATTGTTCTGCATATGGTTTTGTTCCTTCGAGTGCAAACCCAGTGTTGAGCCTCTGTCACTGGGGAGAAGACACCCTGTCAGAGCCATGACAGCCAAGAACGCTGATGGGCATTGGAATGGGAGGCAGAGTCCCTCTTCTGGGGGGATCGGACCCAGAAGCAGCAGCTAGGAGGTCACAGAGCATTGTGAATAATGCTGCTTGTTTTGCAATTGTTAAGTGTTCCTCAATAAGAATTAAAGCAAGGGCTTTTTGGTTCCTTTAATATTTAAAGAGAAAGATTCACTTTGACCTAAAGATGTCTTGATGATTAAAAAGCCTATTTCAGAGTATACTGCATGTGGTAGTTGTTATTTGCTTTCAAATATATTCTGTCATGTATGATGGTGTAAATATGTTCATCAAATAAAAAAAAGTGCTTACTGTATTTGTTGAAAAAGTTTTGCCTTTTAAGTTATCTTTACAGTGCAGATTTATACCTTTTTCTTTTGCTCCATTGATTATTTGCTCATCATTTTTATGCAGCTCTAAGAGCCAGTTTGTGTGAGGAAGCCAGTTTTTGTGTGAGAAAAAAAAAAAAGACTTAAACTTCTACGACCTGGTTTGGCCACTATAATTCTACCCCAAATGCATCTGAACGTCTGTAAAATTTCGTCTGCTTTCTAAGCAGGCAAATGTCTCTCGAGGAAGAGGATATTTGAAAACATACGGTAGCTGAGCAGCTGGGAAGATACTGAGTAACCATGAGGGAAATGTGGGGGGATAACTGTGCTGCTGTGACTCATGTCAGCCTTGTTGAGTGTGTGTTTAACAGGGCTGGAACTGTAGACAGTGAGGGCGAGACTGGGGATTCTGGATCTCACCGTGAGCGTTGTTCTTTCGGTAAAGGCCACAGACACTCCTTTTTTTTTGGGGGGGGGGGGATCTTAATCATCAGGGGAGTGTGCCCTGTAAACCCGGCAATCTTGGCGTGATCCTTCGTGACTCACATCAATTCTCCTCCCTCACATAGACAGGCAGCTCCAGACATGGCGATTGGCATCTAGTTATTCATGCTGACAGGGCGAGACAAATACTTAAGACTGACACTCGGTGTTGGTGTGTGTCTGCACCACTGTCATCTCCACCAGCTGGCCCAAGTCTGTGGTGGGTGGTGCTTTGGGTCAAGCCTCTTAGCATGTGGATGGATGTTGTCTGAGCGCTGACCTGGCTTGCTTAAAGTGAACAGATTAATCAGAGTAGAAGCTGACAAAGAAAAAGGCTGTTTTAAATAAGTCAAACCTTTAGGGTAGTTGAGGTGTAAGGTTACATGAGAGCAATGTAACTGCACACACCCTGTAGAGCAATGCAACTTTTGCTTGTATTTACTCAGTCTTTGTCATAGGAAGTTTGACATTTTCTCTTCCCTGAGTGATGTAGCTTTTAAACACACCCTGGCAGGTAAAGGGATAGAAGGGAGTGTCTCATCCCCGCAAGCCCTCAGGACAATATTCATTTTCCCATGCAACACCACTCCCTGAATGTCAACACAACCTGGAAAACAGTGGATGCCATTTTCTTAAATTACTGTTAAAGGCAAAACAGTTGTTTGACGTTAACTGGATCAAGTGTGATTTACTATTCCGTCTTTAAAGGTTTAAGATCTTCATGTGGTCATGATGGAGACTGATCCTGCAGCAGCACACTGATTAAACCTCAATCTAATATGCAGCTTGTCTGATTTAAAAGACATCTTGTTATGTAATAGTTTCTCTCTCAGTCGCAATATTATCGTGACATTCACTACACTTGCCTGAGTGATACTCTGATGATAAGAGGACTACAGTTGTAGCACAATCTCATGTGGGAGATCTGAACAGGTGGTCTCTTAGCAACAACGTGACATTATTCTTATGCATTTCTGTCATATCATTGTGCTCAAACATTTGCGTTTGGTGAAGGGGCTCAGGAAGGCAAGTAAGAGGGAGGAAAAGAGATGAAGAGGGCAGATGTGATCATTTACAAATGTACATGTGTTTATTTCATAAAAGCTCCAGAAAGAGTCCAGGACAAACCAGTCTTATCTGCTGTTTGATCCTGTGCTTGGATCAAGAAGTTGTTTATAGTTATCCATTGCCTGATTTATCTTCATTTTCCTGGGAAATTATCACATCATGCGCCACTTATTTCATAATATGTGACTGAAAGGAGTGTAAAATGACTTGAGCTCCTAAATATCTACCTTCAGAATATAGTGTTTCAACAAGTTCATGCCTGCTGGTGCCCGGGGGCTTGAAATGATTGCATTGTGCACTGCAGGAGATATCATAATGTTCATTGCTTGTGGAAGAGCGGATTTGTTCTCTGTGCCTTTGACTGCGATGCAGAGAGAGGACTATTGCTCCACACACCCACCTTCTCTGCACGTCTGGGGGCGGATGGTTTAGAGACATTCTCTCCTTTTCTTTTACTCAGCATTGCTTTTTCAAGGACAGAGACTGGCAATGTTGAGTGCAAAAATCCAAGGCAACAGTTTATCTACTGCAAAGAAGCTTCCTAACCATCACTGACACACAGTTGAAGTCACCTTGCTAAGATGGCTGTTGTCTGAAACGACAAATGAGCGTTGCTTTATAAAAAAATAAAAAAAATGAATAAAGCTTTTATGTGGTGGTGTGGAAGAAAAGAGAAGACAGAAGGGAAAATAGATGGAGACAATCCACATCCTTGTTGAAGTCCCTAATTACTGTGGAGGGTGACGCTGTAATTACACAAAATGAAAGAGGCACAGAGACAGAAAATCGGAATAAGTGCTGTGGCAGTGGACAGTGACCTTACATTTATAGGTCATGGACAAAAGTTAACATGCTTGTGGCTTCTGTTACTGTATGTGTCTGCGACAAATGCCACTACTTTGAGTAGCATTGGCCACACTACACCCACTGGGCTGGCTAAGCAGGCAACCACAGACCACAGCCACTGTGCAGAAAGGAGGCAATACTTCATGCATATCCACATGGTTTGATTTTCTTTTTTCTTTTGGTGAGAACATACACTTCAAAATGTTGCAGTTGGGAATTTAAAATGACTAATGCTGGTTCACTTCTATGGCATGTTGCATTTGCTTTACTAATGCAAAATGTAAATTTAACATCCATGTCTCTCAAGCTTTCTGAGATGCATCAGCATGATGGATGAAGAGACAGCAATTGTAAAACAATGCCGCCTCCATTTTGCATTCAAATAGGCTGAGCACTTAGTTAAAAAAATTGGCCCAGTGGGATCAAGACATCCAAATGCTCTAACTTTATGTTTAAGCAGTGATGGCATGATTTTCTGTCTGCTCTGGACTGTGTTGAAATCTAAATGCTACAAGAAATCTGTCAGCACTGGGACCTCACACAGTACATCCATAATTTATACAAGCCCTTTTTGGAAGCTCTTAAAATCGCCATACAAAATGCAAATTTGTTGATATCCTCTCCATCTTAGCAGTGAAGTAACACTAAGCTACATAAAATGCTTAACTCCTTCTTTTTCTTATCTTTTATTTGGATAAATGATAATCAGTTAGTTTTAATTTTGAATATATCTTGAGGGATCTTCAAAGGAATGTACCCCAATCCTTTTCTGTTTAAAACAAAAGGAAAAAAAAAAGGTAAAGCTATTAAACAAGTCTGGATCTTGGTCGCTCTGGTTACCAGTTTCTGTATTAGGTTATTTTAGCGATGCTGAGGTATATGAAGGGGTCACACTGGCTGTGGATGAAAGCAAACAAACAGAGTAAATAGGAGGTCTCTTGTGAGCAAATTATTTGTTGTGCAGTGGCAGCAGGAATTGGAGAAAGGGCAAAAGGAAAAAAAAAAAAAAAGGCTGTTTGGAGGTAACTAGCTTTTTCCCTCCTCAACCCAAAGCCCCTTTGAAACAATTACGGGCCCAAACAGAGTTATGATGTTTGATGACTTGTCAAGTTGCAATTGAATCAACCAAAGTTCTGCCTTGTGGATTTTTCCACAGTGGCAAAAGCAAAACGTCTCATAATGTATCAACAGGGTTTACAGCAGCAAAGTCTTTCAACACTATAGACCATTTTGCTTATCCATGGAGTGCATGGCTGCTGATGTGTGGAAGACGTTGAAGTTCAGACTGAGAATACAGAAATGATTTTCACTCTTCTCTACAAAAAAATTAATTTCACAAATGATAAGGAAGTATTTTCTTTTGAAAAGGAGCGCACAGACATATTCTCCTTTGTCTTGTCTACAAAATCCTAAGGCTTTAGGTGGTTGTTTGCATGGCAGAGAAGTAAAAAAAGCATGAAATGTGGAAATGGACAAATGTCTATGATGTTTCAATGGTTTATAGGGGTGGAAATGTATCTTTCTGTGATAACGATAACATAGATGGATGCATGAGTTCTTGTTTTACAACATAAGTCTTTATGGACTCTGAAAGTGTGTCTTTGTACTGGTTATGTTCAATTTGAAAGGGCTAAATATTCTCCAGAAAGTGCAGAAGAACTATATATGAAAAAAATCTAAGACTGTAGCTTCCAATCTTACAATCATTGTTTCTGTGAAGCTTGTGCTTCCGCGTGTTTTCTTACATAAGATTGCAAGTAGGCATAAAGACCCCTGCTACACTAGTATTAGCTGTAATACCCTCTGCCTTTATTATACTTGCTATAGGCTCAATGTAGACATTTCCAGAGGTCACATTTTCATCTCCCACTACTAAACCCCAGTCTGAGTTATCTCCTCAGATCAAGGAGACTAAAACATTCCCTTAGAAAACTAAAATGATTTATTAAGACAAAGAACATCAAGTTTCAAATGATTTTAAAAAAAAGCTTGAGCTACTGATATGACATGGCAACATCATTCTCTGGAACATCTGAGGAAGTGCTGAAATTGTTAGTATTTACTGCATCAATAAAAATGGCTATGCCTTTTGACAGAATTAGGAAAAGGCACAAATATTCTCCTTGTATTGTTGGATTTGATATCTGCAACATATGCTGCACCTACTCCAGTATCAGTAAGACCCTAGGTATGCAAGAAGTGAAATGGTATGTGTTAATTAGTATGGATTTGAGTACTTTACAATGTTTTTTAACTTGACTTTCAGCTATTTAGTTGTAAGAATGTGGTTGTTTAGTAGCTGTGGAATGACTGTAGCCTTCTTGTGCTCCACATTGCCTCTTACCGAGACTTGATAATTGATGAAAATGCCAGTGTGCCGCAGAACATAGTTGTAAATCTGTAACTCTTAAGACTCTGCTTCAACGAGAACATTTTCACTATCTGTTGGAAGGAAATGGAAAAAAAAAAAAAAAAACTCAGAACAGGGACTTGTCTATTTTTGAAACTTATACCGAAATTTGATTAGCTTTCTTCTTGTGAAATGTAATAAGAATTGGAATGCAACTTTCCAAAATGGGTGCTATCTTTCCAACATGGGAACAAGTTTGGCATTATCAGTTGTGACAGCAAGAGGAAGCGATTTGTGATCAGCTGGGACCTGCCTTAGCTCTAAATTGATCACTTGGGAGAAGAACTAAGGACGGCAGAGATAAACAACTAAAATTTGACCCAGGGTGGCCTCTGGCAAAATGCCCAGATATATTCCACATTCAGCAGTACTACCTCACATTTTCTGCTTTTGCAGTACACTGACAGCCATCAGCAAACAAAATTTGCAGTAATACATTTAATATGTCACAATGAGCTGCTCAATTAAAATCTCCGTTTTTTTTGTTTTTTTTTGTTCCATCTGTCCATTTTTGTTTAATCACAGGATTTTTCCTCTGAAAACGAAACCCAACGTAAAAGATTGCACAATGAAAATTGTGCAACAGAAGGAGATCATGCAACAGAAGGAGAGCGAAAATGTTTGGATGTGTTTTGTTGGATGTTGTTTTGTTGACCATATCCTGTAAAGCAGCTGGATTCTCACGAAATTTGTGAGATCATGATCACAAGGAAATCTGTTTTGCAGGCTCAAACCTATCTGTAGCTAAAACTCAAAAATTCAAGACATTCTTCAGTGTTCTATACTGGTATTACAACAACAAACAATGGAAAATGTAAGATTTTATTCGCTGACCAGTTCTGTGTGGTTCCCCTCGGTTCATGTGATTGGTTGCTTGCTTTTGACATTGACAGACAGATATACTACATCTTACCACCTGGCAAGTAATTTTTTTCAAAGTGCTTGCCCTTTTCCACACAGTCTCTGTATAGGTCTTCCCAGATGTTTCTGTGAAACAGACCATCTGGCCTGTCAGGTTATTGTTAACCTTTACCACACACTTATCTGGATGAACCCTGATATTCATGCTGCTGCAGCACAGCAGAACTCCAAACCCTCTGGTAATCCAATCACAGTGTCATGCAGCAATTAGTCCATATCCTGTTCAGGCATTTTGGGCAATTAGATTTTCTTCAGTCTGCAAAAAGGGATATTAGGCCCACATCTCATGTTCATGGTCTTTAGTAATACAGAGGTTTTACTAATGATGTTCTTTCCCTTAATTTCTAGAATTGACATATAGTTTGTGGATGGAGCAATGGATTTGCTTTAATGTGTACATACAACTGCACTGAAGTTATTGATTTAGACTTAATGCATTAATTGATTCTTTTTAACATATTTTTTTTTTAACATATTGGCTTATTTTCTTAATCTTTTTTCTTCCATTGAAGATTGAACACAATTGAACGTTTGTTTTGCGTTTTAAAACTTTCCAGGCACAAGTTTTCCTCAAGAAACTGTGTAGCCGTGGTGGTGATACACCTTGATCCTGACGTGTCTGGTCTTGATGCAGTGCTTCTTAACATTCACTGAGGTCAACTAAAACATGAAACCTCAGCCTCTCTATTTGCCTTTAAAAAGAAAATAGTTTAGGTCTCAGTGGTCCAACATTTGATTAAGACACATTCTAAACTCACACTGCTTATCAGTGGGGGAAAAAAAGACTGGTTACAGATTTGCCATAAGTCACCTTTTTTGCATTCCTCTCTGATTACATCATTAGGCCGGGCTGCCTTTGTTTGTTTGTCATGACAGTTTCTTGGATACCTCACATATACAGTGATTGGGAGCCTCAGTGTTCATCTGATCTAAGGCATTTTCAAGCCTGAAGCGGGTTGCTGAGTAGAAGAGGGAGTGAGGTGGGAGTGAGAGGAGGGCGTGAAAGAACAGACGATGGCATCCTGGCTTGTTTATGTGCGTGATTCCCCTTGGTTGTAATCAGCTGGTGTTACTTTCAAATTGCCCCCTTTTCATGACATTATTATGTTTGTGCGTGTAGGTTGTGTGTGTGTGTTTGACAGGAGTGAACAGAATGAGTGGAGATGGATGAATGTTCTACATTTTGAATTTGCTGTCTGCTTTACTTCAGATGCAATGGCCTTATTTCAATTGCTGCTTTCACTGAGGGGAAATTGATTTGGACGTTGGGAGAAATAATTCTATTCCTCTTAATGATATTTTCCCTTATCTGCACCCTTTATGCTCACACTCCAAAGTTCTTTCTATTCTTCTTGTCTTAACTCACAGCACAAATGGATGTCATTCAGATTTGTTTCATTTTGCAGGGCACATTTCTCTGCCCTCCTTCAATTGTCTTTTTTTGATTTTAGGCCCAAGTTCTAATAATGGATCTATTCAGTCCTTATATGATGTGACAAAAGTCATGGGTGGTAAGGAAATTACTTTCTAGCCATGACTTTATTTTATTCTGTTAATTCTTTCATTGAAAGATGACACAGTATTTGAAAGAGAGTAGATATACAGTACATTATTTCATAACTCTTTTCCACTTCCTATACCTCCCACCCACCCTGTCACACAACCATAAGTGTCTCCTGGCCCCATTTCCCAATTAGCTGCCACAATTAGGGTAACAATGTGGTACAAGAGAACTGGGATGACAAATTTAGCAACAATGACAGGATATGAAGATAGAAAATACCTCACTGTCTTCTCTCTACTGCAGGCCCTGTGAAATGCACTGTAATTTTTGCCTCTTATATAATCATTTGATCTGTGTGGAATCATGTAATTGTAGCTATAGATTTGCTCCGTAGATGTTTCTGTTTATTCAGTGGTCAGAGATTTAGTAAGCAGTATGTGCAGGAAGGGCGGCTAGGCTTGTGTCAGCTACCTTTGACCTCTTCAGTGGGAGAGTATGCTGCAATGATGCCGCACTGGGACTCACTTTTTTTTATGTAATCCTCCTACCACTTTGAAACACCACCACTCTTTATTAGAAACCCTAGTACTAATGTAGGTGTGTGCATGACTGCATACAGAGGAAATTTTTTGTCTTAATGCATGTGGTCGAGTGGCCTTACTCGCATCAATGAGATCCTTTTTACATCAGAATGGAGCAGAATGAAAAATCTTTAGGAATAAACATTTCCTCTGCAAGGTCTTTTGGGATGGCTTTTATCTTCCCAGAGGCACATGGAGTGGGGATACCTTTAGTGCAACACTGTGTAATTGAGCTGGGATTCTGCCCCAATTATGTTCCTATCCTTTTAGAATATGAGGAATAGAGACCCTTAAGCTGAATAAAGGGAGCTGTTAAATCATGTATTGCTGATATAGGACCTTTGATGCTTGCTCTGTTGCTGCTTCATCATGGCTTCGGAATGAGTATATGTAAAATAACAAGCTGCCACATTGCTTTCTGTAATAAACGGCCATACATGTATTTAAGAATCTGATCTGTACTATCTGTTTTTCCACAAGAACATTTTAGCAACATTTCATTTCAGTCATGTTTTTGACCTCTGTGCTCTCGAGAACTGCTGAGCCACAGCACAGTGGACTTGCTGTGAGTCCATTTTTGCATGTCATCTCGACCCACTTAACAGAGTGGGAGAAACTTAATAAGGCTGTGACCTCTGCTTTTAGCTAAGGCAAAAACAGTTCCAGAATTGAAGGCCGTGCAGAGGTACTTTGTGTGCACACATTTCAGAAAGTAATTGTATGATATTAATCATTCTGCAGCTTTAATGCAATCATGTGAAAGCAATTTCTTAAGGTAAGAAGGCAATAATTTGGTGATTCTAGCTATATTTTAGTAGTTGTTGCTATGTATCACTGTTTAAGATTGAATGTTTGTGGTCAGTGCTGCTGGTTGAAAGAATCAAAATGAAACTACAATTAGTGTTTTTCTTGAATTCTCATATTTAAGGACCAAATATTTAATCAGTCATAGTACACCGAGTCTGTATTTGATGTTGCCAGATTGTTACAGAAATAATTGTGGCATCCTTTAAAGCTACTCCTACCTATTTTTCAGTTGATGATTAATAATGTTAATTGTTCTTTCTATTCTTCAACTGAGTGTTGTTGCTATCATTTTGCTGCTAATCTAACATTGCTGATCATTTCCTAATAATTAAAAC
>JBBBVU010000022.1:14676139-14703195 GCA_037177055.1 Atherinosoma microstoma | reverse complement strand
CTATTCTTCAACTGAGTGTTGTTGCTATCATTTTGCTGCTAATCTAACATTGCTGATCATTTCCTAATAATTAAAACAAAAGGATCACATTGATGGACAATGGACATTGATAGAAGAAATAGTTTGTCATTGGTGTCATTTAACATTTTATTAGCGTCACATTCTTGTGTAGATCAGTCATTCAAGCAACTAAAGAGGATTAAATGCAGTTTTTGTCATTGTTTCATTTTTTTTTTTTTTTTAATGAGATTAAATCGTTTCTGCTTTGTCTATACAAGTATTTTTTAATTGGAGCACAGCTATGAGGAAGCACAGTAAGACAGTAACTGTTGGCAGGCTATTGTTAATGAAAATTGATGAAAGTTTCTTGTTTACATCTGACTCATTGGTACTTGTACTGTAGGTGGGTTATGTAGCTCTCCATCCACTTAAACTGCAGCTCCTGACAGTACAGCAAACACAGATACAGTTATGTGGCCTTATCAAACTTTTGGCTCTCATTAAAAACAAAAGACAGACCAAAAGAAGCGGGGAAATGCATAAGTGCTGAAGTATGACTGAGGAATGAGGATGAGCTGGTGTGACTGTTTCTAGTCGTCAGTGGTGGCACATTGCATATTATTTTGCCATAGTGTGGATTCAGGCGAGAAGTAGATTATTAAGTGCTCTCCTGCAGTATTGATGATCTGTGTTGGGACTGCTGCAGTGTTGTAGTTGTCTTTCTGTCCCTGGGTTATTCCTGACTCTCTGACTGGGGACCAGCTAATTGGGAGAAGCCCTGGAGAGCAGAGGAGAGAGAAAGAGAGGAGCGGCAGAAGAGAAGTGGCGGAAACTATTGTTACTTCCTGCATTCTCAGCATTTAAACTGGCTCAGTTTGAAAGGCTTTACATTTACAGCGAGAGAGCTCACTGCTCTATCAATAACTATATCAGCTGTGTTTATTTTCATATATTACTATATATTACTATATATTTTTAATCGTTTTAAGTTGCCAACATAAGATTTTTTATTTTTGTGTGTTTTATATAAAGCAAATTTCTGGACCTTTAAGGTTTTTGTTTGCAAGAAAGATCAAGAGAATGAATGGAGAAGGTGCAAGTCCTCTGTGCTCTTGACCTCGTTCCAACGGTAATTGAAACATCCATCTAACTACTGTGTCTGTTTTTTCTTTCAGACCATTATGGAGCAGTTCAATCCCTGCTTACGGAACTTTGTTGCCATGGGGAAGAACTATGAGAAGGCCCTTGCCAGTAAGTTTTGTTTATTTTTTTTCCATTCGCTTATCCCCCCCCCCTTTTCAACGCTTCACTGCAGGCTTCGGCACTCAGCCAGTCAAGCACTTTGTCTCTTTCCTTATTTATCTACCTAGCTTTCTTTTTGTCTCACTAAGACAGGGCAAAATGTATCCTCATGCAAAGTGGTCAGGTCCTATCATGTGGTGTACAGCCTCTCATTGTATGCTGAAATGAGGTGTATTCAGAGAAGAACAAAATACATCCTATCTGATGCAGAAGTGAGGATAGGATTTTCAAAGGAAATTGAACTTGTTTTTTTTTTTCCTTCCTAAATACTTACAACTTGGCTCTTTACCTTTTTTGAAATCTCAGTGTCATTGAGTTAACTTTAACATAACAAAACCTTTTCCTCAGTACACCCCTCAACCTCAACATGGGTCCAGACCATCATAGTCCAACTAACCAAACTATTAGCAGGGATTTTCATTCTCCCCAAGCCAATGCTTCTTTTCCCTGACACACCGAATAACTAATCCTGGTCATGATGTTGTGGGGAACAGACTGGTAGGGGTTCGCTGAGCTATAAAAGACCCACTTTGCAGGATTGGATCAACCCAAGAGAATTAACAACTCTGATTTGTTTGAGGCTGGGGATGGGAGGACACTCTTCCATCCATATGGTGCAATCACTGAAATTATTTAACACCAGCAATGCCAAAAGGGCTTCATTTGTAGCCTGCTAGATCGGGATATTGGTGCTTTCCACATTTTCCAACACAGCTGTGCATCACTGAATTACACAGTGCTTGGTACGTGTAAACGCAACATATCCAACAACTTCAAGTCTAACAATATGACTGGGCTGTCGCATCCTCATTTAAGACATGTGCTTCTTCCTCTTGATCCAGACTAAAGAATGCGTGAGGGATCATTAGCTTATAAATAAGACCGTCCCCCACTAATTGTCTGCTATGCAATCAACTGATAATCCCTTCCGTCTGTTTTTGTGAACCCCTCACTACACATTTCATTAGGTAGAAGTATCCATTTAGATCCAGCTTATCTACTCAGCCATTCTTCAGCCACATATTTACTATGCCACATGCTTCAGCAGCTGCATCAGCAAGAAGAAAGGGTCTGTTACTTGGGGATTTGCTTCAGCTCCCACCATTCTTTTCACACCACTCTCTGCAACGCGTGTGCAAACTCACATGAACTGACATGCATTCATACACACTTTCCATATCAAGGCAGGCGCAAGGTCTGTTTGGTATAATAATGAAGAGAGCTCAGCTACAATGCTCTGTAGTCTCTACTCTCAGATCTCGGGTGTTCCCCCAGCAAGAGAGGAAGGAGCAAACACATGCTGTCTTCAGCAGTTGATTCAGCTGTAATTGGGACTAGTATTAGCATATGTCCCTGAGCTTGGGGGACTTCCTCTGTCAAAAAATGGCCGTATCTGTCTGTTAGAATTAGCCTGTCCCTGCCAGGCTATTGTTGTAAATGTGTCTCACACCTGGCAGCTGTCTGCAGGCACAGATCCCATCTGTCACCTGGGCTACTGCTGGATTCGCCTCCAAAAGTAGCGGCCATTATTTACTGGAGATGGGCTGATTGGTAGAGAGGACTGTTTGACAGGCAGGAACAAGTCAGTGGAAACTCACATCTGCCCCATGTGACCTTCTGATGGCAACATAGAAGCAGTTTGAAGAAAATGGGTTTAGCTGGATATTGATCTTTGCAACCAAAATAGCTCTTTGTTTTGTGAGATGGTAAAAAGAAGAGATTTGCTGCTGATTAGCACTAACCTCACTAATTGATTGTTTTTGTGAATATTGAAGCTTTGGAGCAAAAGTCAAACTTCTTGTATCCACAAAATCAACAAAGGCATGGGTAACTGAACTTTAATTCATCTGTACATCAGAAGGCTACCAAAGTCAGGATGTTCCCCTGTTGTATTCAGACATTGTAACAAAAAAAAAAGATGCCACTGCATGCAATTACTATTTCTTTGATAGAAATGTAGTGTTTTCTAAAAGCTAATATTGATTTTTTTTTGGGGGGGATGACCTATTGGTCAGATCGAAAAGAGCCAGAGAGTGAAAATGCTCCTTTTCTTGTCTTTTTTTTTGCCAACCTGTCCTGATCTGACAAAAACTTCTCAAAATTCAGTTAGAGATACTGCATGCTTTTGAGGTCTGCTAGAACAGCTTTTTCTTGTCTTTTGGCATTCAATTTGCACTTTATAACTTTAAAGGTCTTCTGCACAAACTAGCTAAAAGAAATTGGAATGGAAGTTAAAACACAGACAAAGCAAATTAAGTATTTCCAGTTGATAAGTTATTACCTAAAGGCTTTGGAGGCAATATAATTCAGCCCTCAGTGTATATACATGATTGGGTAATATACATAAATATAAAATCTTTTGCTTCCAAACACTTTTGGGTAATAATAAAGTAGCATTTATTCTAATTCTTGGACCAAAACATAATAACTTTCTGATGAATAATAGTCTTGTCTGGCAAGCATGGATCATCTGTCAGAAAATCATTTCCTGCAATCAAGCATCCAGGATGCCATCAAGATAATTTGTGTTGCCTTATTTTCTGGTGATTAGAAGCTGATTGACAATTTCAAAAGCTCCTGAGGAAAAGCAGAAGTAGTTGGGAAGCGTAAAGAGAAGTGAACAGAAGTTTTGCTGGCCAGAGAGCCGTTCATTATATTTACACAAAGCTAAACTGAATGTCTTCTTTTATTACATTTGAGAAACCAGATGTTTTACAAGGTTCAACTTAACAACTTAACTTAAGAGACACTCTTCTCTTTTCTTTTAGATGTGACATTTGCTGCAAAAGGCTACTTTGATGCCCTGGTCAGGATGGGTGAACTGGCCAGTGAAAGTCAGGGATCCAAAGATTTGGGTAAGTGGAAGTCACACATCTGATAATCTGCATTTCTTTTTGTTTTGTTTTTTTTCTTTTTGGGGGGGAAGTTTATGTCTAATTCTTTCTCGGGTTTATTGAATCATCCAACATTACCTTCCATAATAAATACAATAAATAGCATTCAGAATGAAATGCAGGAGATGATGCTAGGAGTACCTTTTGTCATTTGTTTATTTCTAATTAGAATTTTTTCTAGATTAATTTAAATTCTGAAGTAGTTTGTGGTGAGATTGTCATCCAGAGGAAATAACTTTTTCTTTTTTTCTTTTCTTTTTTTACAAATTATGGCCCTCCTGTTGATGGAGAGAATTCATCAGAAAAATCCACGGGCAGCAATGATAAGGGAGGGGTGGGCTGAGTACAATTTACTTAAAGCAGTGTCATCATGTTAGCATCCAAGAAGATCAGTAGGATTTGTTGTACATTATGCGATGTGTGCATGTTCTGTCAGTTTGGTGTATTTGGGTATGTGCTTGGCTATACATTTGTGAGTCATTTGGAGAGGTACCACCTGGTTGTCTCATATTGAGTAGTTTCCTAGGTGATCAGTATCTGTGTGTGTTTGTGTGTTGGCACCTGTTGTCCCGGCCCATGGGAAATCAGCTCCTGTTTGAGGAGATTCTCTTTGCAGTGACTGTTCTTTTAACTGCTTGATCTGCGTAGAAGTAGCTTTTGATTTGATGGGGTCTTTGTTTCAATGGAGCTGAAATCCACTTTGGGTTTCCTCCAGCCCCAGTCATCAGGGACTGACATGAAAGTGTTTGCAGGATGTTTTATTCAGCATGCGGCCCAATCTCTCTGTCTTGCAACATCTGCAAAGTTTTCCAAAGATTCCACAGTTTGCTACAATACATCATAGCTGAATCTCCATGTCAGATAATATATGATGTGCTTCTAATTTTTAGCGTGTAACGTCATTCTTAAGAAAAGTGAAACTAATAACTTTGGAAGTAATGCATATAGTTTTGCTGAGTGAAAGTATGCACCACGGCCTGCAGTGTTTTGTTCTATAATTGCATGAGGGAAGATTTAATGGATTCTATTGACAGAATTTCTGCCTGAGAAAGATCAGCAAAGGGACTGAATATCTTTAAATTACTCTTTCTGTTCCTTAAATGACTAATTTTCTCTGCCTTAAAGAACCAACAATGAGCTCACTTCCAAGTTAAGATTTTTATTTTGGGGATCCATTGGAATAGATTTACATCTTTTGATGTTGGAAAACATATTTTTGCAGGACTTCCCATTAGAGATGTCAGAAATCTAGATTTTCCTGATATGATTATCATGATCTGATACTATTATACAGTAATTACTATCAGAACATTGTAAAATGACAAACACTCTTTATAGGTCTTAAAGTTTTATTTATTTCTAGCTTTTGGTGCAAATGTGACAAAATGATATAGCAACAAGGTAAAGTATCCAAAATAATGAATAAATACTACATGTTAACTCTGAGTTCATCCATATAATGTAACATTTAGTGAATGCTGCTTAACTCATAATGCTGTACTGTAAGCCAAACCTGAACCATGCACCATTACAAAATTGCAAATGACATGGTAAGATTTAATTTCAGTGTCGCTTTAGGAAAACACGAATGTCATTTAAGCCAGTTACTGTGGATTTACCTGTACTTTTGCTTTCAAAACCGGGTGGTTATCCCACAGATGGTGAAACATATTGGATTTATTTCCTTCTTTCATTGCTACATTTTTATGGTATGCTTTACAAGCTGGTGAGCCCTCCTCCACATTGACACCTTTTTGTAATTTTTTTTATGACCAAAACAATTCCTCACTGATGACTTTATTCATTTGAAGGGTGTAACTCTTACTATTACTGTGATACTTCCCCACTCGGGCACACCTCTTCCGCAGCTGACACGGAAACATGAAAACGCAGCCACATTCGCAATAAAACGTGGATATTGTATAACTTTGTTTTCGTTCTGTGTGTGAGTTGCGCTGATCTACCATTATAGTTCAGACATAATCTTTTGAGGAAAGTAACAGTATTATGAATTATTAATTGTGGCTTTTAAAACCACTAATAATTGTGAAATCGGATAATCTTGACATCCACTCTTGCCATCTGTTTGAAATGCTCACTGTGTGCTCCTGTCTCTTTTGAGACCCCACACTGTTCTGATTGGTCAAAAATGTGTGAGGCAGTGGGTTTTTGTGTTTTTAGTCCTGCTAACCTATAAGGCAGGTGTTATGTGAGTAGGTAGGAGAAGAAGAACCATGTCCATACAACAGGGATTTTTATGGCTTTTTAAAAAAAAAAAAAAATTACAGTAAGAAAGGGACTCTAAATTGAAAGAAAGATTAGGATGTGTGATATTGGCTCCTGTTGTTGTGCAAAGCTCTCACTACACCCAGCCCTACCCAACATGCGCTTTGATTCCCAAGGGAGGAGCTGGTATTTTATTTTCCAGCCACCTATTTCTGACTTTTTGGAGTCCCCACCCTGAGGTCAGTAGCATTATTCTGACCTCCAGCGAAACCATCTGCTTGGTTAAGACCCAACATTTCCTGTTTAACTGGCAGTAGAGCACAGGGATGCCCCCAAATTGGAGGAAAAGACCCATTTGCAAGCCAAAATCCTACCCTTTTTCAACTGTGGGAATTGTTGAACCCACCCTCAAAGGAGGCATTAAGATTGAGAGGGAAATTTATTTTGAATCACATACTT
Organism: Atherinosoma microstoma; assembly: GCA_037177055.1. Taxonomy (NCBI): domain Eukaryota; kingdom Metazoa; phylum Chordata; class Actinopteri; order Atheriniformes; family Atherinidae; genus Atherinosoma; species Atherinosoma microstoma. The sequence goes on along the minus strand of JBBBVU010000022.1, from coordinate 14,696,314 downwards.
CTCAGGTCCCCATACAAACTTTTTTTCTTCCAGTCACTAATGGGGGTTTACATTAGCATAAAGTCAAGCTCCAGGGTATTGCCAGATACAAAAATAACCTAAATGGAAACTGTATCCAATAATTCTCCTGAAAGATATGAATCTGAGCAGTGACATGATTGATTTTTGTTTCCGTTGTTGTATTGTTGTTGATTTTCCTCAGATGAAAATCAGGTCTTTCCAGGCTTCTCAGTACTTGCTTGTACATGAAGGTACATGTGAGTGAGAGCTCTTGCTGTTCCTTTTTAAAGCCTGTTAATTCAACAGGAGCTCAGTAAGAGATGGGCTGCAAATGGTCCCACCTACACACCTCAGAGTCACCAGCTGCTCTCCATCCCTTTCTCTTTTCACTTCCTTTTTAATAGAATTTTTTTTACTAGTTTTTGAGACACACATACACAATACGCTTAAAGCAAAAGCTGAAATTCCCTTCTGAAATACCTGCTTTTGTTGGTTATTTCTTTGTTTATTTCTTTATTTTACTGTCCAACACAACATCTTACACCACCGCCTGGCTTGAATCTTAAGTTATTCATTTACAACACATTATGCTCCCACAGGAATCCACCCTTGCTGCGTTGCATGTGCAGGAATGTGTTTAAAGCCTTTCCTACTAACATGGTTGTGTATATTTTTTATGCATAAACCTTGTGTCATCTTTGTGTTGGAGTGCTCTTTTAATCCACTTGTGTATATCTCCGCCTAAACAGATCGAGTCTGTCTTTCTCCCACCCGTCCCACTACTCCCACACACTCCCTCCCACATATCCTCCTCTGGTTGGACTAATCATCGCCTGTCACTTCGCCACCCACACACACACATGTATGCACACACATGCTAACACATACACACCTGCTCTTTCTCCCTCATTTCCCACTCTTTTCCTTCTTTTCCTCTGTTTCCTCTTCTGCTATCCCTCATAGCAGTAAGGACTTACTGCCTCAGTGACAGTTGTTTCTTTCCAAGCCTTCTAAGGAAATATGGTGTTTGGCAGGGTCGAGATATTTATGACAATCTTAACCAGACATTTTTTTTATGTTCATTTAAAGAAAAAAGGCTTATTTACAACTACGGCTCTGGCCAAGCTAATTTGCAGGTATGGACTCCTCTTAAAAATCCTGGTAATTTGATTTAAAGGCTCCCTTATATTTATTAAACTATATATTTCCTCAGCCTCGGAGGTTGTAATCTGTGCAATATCTCTAAAATTTTCATTACTTTGTGGACTGTAACTGAGTCTATGTACTCGGGTACCGTCTTCATATTGTACTTGGTTATGACTGCTCCTTCAGAATTTCATTGAGCTACAAATTGTATTTGTAATTCAGTTTTGTGCACTTTTATTTAATGGCTGCTTTTAAGATAAAGAATAAACTCTATTTCTGTCTTTTTTCCCCTCCTTTTTTATTTATTTATTTTTTCAGTCTGTTTTTTGCGTTTATTATGGTATATGTGTGATTTATCTGACTCTTATTATTAAAGGGGATATTCTATTTTTAAGTGAAGTTGTGTGAAATACTTATGAGTAGTCATTGTCTAACCTGCTGTAAACATCAGATGAAGCTGAGTTTGAAAAAGCATGTAGGAATCCTCACTTGAGAGGCAAGCTGCTTTTTGGTTGAATGAAACTAAGTATTAACTTGCATAGATTTTGCAGTGCCATTGCTTGAAGGCCTTGGAGCAATTGAATACCTCAGTGACATTGCAAAACTGCCCCAACACAAACAAAAAGGGTTCATTCCACAAGCCAATGGCTGTTTGCCTTTTAGGGTTTATTGTATGAATATTTTGGACGGTGAAAATAGAGGACCAGTTGACCAAAGGATTTTTATGGACTGTTTGATGAGTCAGTAAATCAAAAAAGAAATAAAAAAAAAAAAAAAAAAAAGCAAATGTCTTTTGCTTAAAACCCCCTATCCTTTTACAAGTGCCATATTCTGGCAAAGCACACATCTCTTAATTTTCAAAACATGATTAATTTAAAAACACTATTTGGTTTCCAAGGTATTGCATAATGTCGCTCCACCCCCATTGAGGAAATTTGTTAAACGTAATCATTTTGACAGTCCACAAAGGGTTACAAGAGTCTCTGCAAGAGTTGATGTTGCAATACCCCGTAGGTCACAGGTGCCAAACTCCGGTCCTCGAGGGCCTCAAACCTGCAGGTTTTTGTTTTTTTCCTGCTCCAACTCCCCTGACTGAAATGAATAGGTCATTATGTAGAAGTTGACAAGAACTGTTTGATTTTAAGTATCTTATACAATACTAGAGTACATAAGAGGATACAATATATTCAGCCAAATACAAGACAAACTAATGAGGAATTTGTTTGCAAAACTCGTATGCATCACAGAATAGTAAAGAGGTCATATTAGTCACATGCTGAAGAAGTTTCTGGCTGTAAGAGTGTTTACAACTTGCCAAAATGGTCAGCCTGCTCTTGTCCTGAGGTGAAATAGAGGCAAGGGCTGCTCTGTGCTTGGCTAGGTGCATCTCACTTTGCTGCCCTACATGGTCATTGTTTCACTGCAAGAAGAGAGAAAGTCAAACTACAGAAATCTAACCTCCATAAACTATCCTTTACCTGTTCTCTAGTTAACAATAACAAGATCCCTCTGGACCATTTGAATAATTAGTCTTTTCTCAGCAACTTGTGCATGAATGTGAAATGCTTTCAGTTTATTCTCCTCAGCCAGAGGAAATCAAATATCTTTCTTCTGGAACCTTGCTAATCACCACATTTTAATAACACATCATGCATGATTCAGCACAAAAAAGAGACCTTTTGGGAAATAACATGTAATGGGGAGAATGAAAAGCAATATTAACATATGGTCAGCCAATAAATTACTTAAATTACCTTTAGGGAAAGGGAAAGGTACGCCCCATCCCCCAATCCCCTCTCGATTGAATTTCATACTCACACGGGAAAATGAGGCTGCAAAGTGATGTAGAATACATGCCTTTATGTTTTTTTGGGTTAATGGACCTGGAACATGAGCATTAAATTTCGGCTGGTAAATGGATGCTTTTTAAAAGGTTATATAACATGTCTGTTATTAGGAATAAGAGGTTAGTGCACACAGATGGGGTGTTAACTCGAACATTTCTTTAAACTAGCAACTACAGGAGCATACCTCAGGTCTGTGTCTCTTTCTCTTCTGTCACTCTGTCTTCAGTGTGGCCTACCTCCCTCCTCCTCCAGCACCTGTCCCTGTTTAAATGAGAGCAGAGGAGCTCTTTTCTTAGCTCTGTGCCACCATCCCATGGGTCTCTGCTTTCTCCTGCTCTATTTCTGAGGCCCGCACTGCGTGATGGGAAGCCAGTGGCCCCTACAGTCTCCATCTGAATGCACTTACATTGCCCTTCTTTCTTTTTTTTTGTGCTGGAAAGATTTACTTAAGTCAAAATATACTTGTATATCATCACACTGGCTCAGCCAGAGAAGAGTGGAAGTAACACACACAAACGCACACAATGACTAAAACCAAAAACAGGACCAAAAAAATTCCATATAGCATTGTTAAGTAATGACATTGTACCTTAAAGGAAATGCTTGCAGATAGTAGTCTAAGCTTAGCCCCATACAAATCACAAGACTTGGCTCTAATTTGAATAAAAAAAGGTCAAGTTAAAGCCATTTTTTGCTATAACAAACTTGTGGTACTACAAAGCAAGAAGCCAGGTTAATCACAAAGTGAACAATCATAGTATCAAGCTGCTCATGTTAAAGCACAGCTGCAACTATGACAGAAGGGATTGGAGTTTATGTAGCTGAAATGTCTCCGTGACTGGTGGGTCAGGGCAATGAACAGTAGTGCAGTCTGGTACCAGAGAGGAGGAGTCGGGACCATGCAGCCAATCCCAGATGGGAAGATTCACACTTAACAGAGGCCACGGGTTGTTACATCATACTTTAAAGAAATTTGACTTCAGTAAAACAAAATGTTATCTTGGCGATGAGAGGTACAAGCATGTCTCAGAATTTGTATTTAGGAATCAAATAACATGCCAATTCTCTAGAGTTAAAAGATCAACTATCACTAAGTTACACGTTACTTAGCAACCCAGTGGATCTTGATAGTTTATTGAATTAACCTGTTATGATTTTTTTTAGCAGAGAGTAGTATGCTCAGTTCTACTCTTGTATTCAAAATTAGTCTTAAACAAGTTGCACCTAATTGAAGGTAGAAAACACTAGATAATAATAAAAAACAAACGCACAACTCGGCACCATGCTCTTGTGAAAGTGTGATCAAACCATTATGTTTACATTTGCATTTTGTTGATGTGTGGGTTTTAGATGTTGTTCATGCCTCTAATGCATGCATGATAATGGCAGCCTATAAGTGAAATTTACTCAAATAGAACAGTGTCATTACCTCCACCAAGGCGGAGGTAATGTATTTGGCAGTGTTTGTTTGTTTGTCTGTTAGCAACATAACTCAAAAAGTCATGGATGGATTTCGATGAAATTTTCAGGAAATCTCAGAATTGAAATAAAGAACAACTGATTATATTTTGAGGGTGATCACTACCTGGATCCAGGAATTTTTTAAAAGGATTCTTTACTACCGGGAGATAGGGATGATTTTGCCATTAGAGCTTCGAACTCAAAAACAAAGTCCACATTTATTGGCAAAAACAAAAATACAATGGCTTGGCGGAGGTCTGCGCTCTCTGAGTAATGTCCATTGCCCTTGAAAGAAATGCCTGCTTTTACTAAAACTCAACCTGAGCTGAAATTGTATGATAGTACCACTGTTTTTGAGTTTGTTTGTTTTCATCTGACCCATTCTCTTGAAGCAGTAAAAAAAGCACATTTGAGACTGTAGCCAGTTTTCAAATATTTCCTCTGTTGTGCATATTCAGACATCAATATACTCAGACTGACTTTACATGCTCCGACTTACTTGGGGCTAGCTTGCTGGTTCAAACGGCACACACACACATTCATGTTCAAAAAGGATTTCCCTCAGCTGCTTCTTGACTTTCCAGATCTTAACATTCTGTTTTATTTATTACCTCCACTTAAGTGCAAAGCAGAGGGTTTTGGCTAAAATAGTGCAATATCCAGTCTTAAAATGTTGTACTATTTCACAACAGCCTCTTTGCTTTTACAGTGACTTGTCAATCATTACTGTATTCTCCTGGGTCTCTCTCCATCACTGTACTTATTGATTACCTACCTGTTGCCCTCTCTATTTACATAATTTGCCTCAGAACAAAATGTGTCTAATTCTAATGTTAAGCTTTATCCTTTTCACTTCATATAAATAAGGAAAAGACAGAAATGCACTAAATTTCTTCCATGATTCTACACCTATCCACCCACACAGCAGTCATACCTTAATTGGTTTATGTCCAGGCACAAGTCATGTAAGTTGTCAAAAGAAAGTTTCACACTTAAAAAAATGGTTTACCTATTTCTAAATACCCTAGCCTTTTTTTTAAACTTTGTGCAAGTTTCTGTTTTGTTTTTCATCCTATATATTAATGGTTCAGCACACTTTTTTTCCTGGAAACCACTCCCCACTGTGTCTTCCCAACCAGGGTAAGCATATGCAGGCACATGCAGGGGCATGTGTGTGATTGGACACCAAAAGAGTAATTTCCAAAACTGGCCCCTTTTCAGAACAAAAAGTCACAGTTTTATAAAACAAAACTAAAAGCTTTTTACTTTTCTAAAAAAAAACAACTAACTACCTTGAACAATGTTTAAAAAATTAATGCTGCTGCGTGCTTTCCCTTAAAAATATGTTATGCTGAATGGGAGACTTACCTGAATCTGCAGCTTTGGCTAGTCTGGGTGGAACTATCCAAACTTTTTGTACACATTTTCCTGGAACAAGTGCATTTGATATTTAACATCTTTGAGGCTGGATATGTAGAGGTCCAACACTCACGATTCCTTTGATAAGTGCAAAGCTCCTTATGAGGCACTTTCATCTGCCAAGTATGCCATTGTGCAGCTCTGTGTATAAAAATGTGCATGCAGTGCTACAAAACTGTTTCATCTGCAGTGGACTTTTTTTTTTGATTCCCTGTTTTGAAATGTTTCCTCATTTGGACATTAAGGGAATTTCTGTACTGCATATTATTTGATTCAGGACCTTGAATTTGCTTTTTGATCTCATTATGGAGTAAACGTGTCCTCCAGGAATGCTGTTTTTAATTTTAAAAAAACACACCAGTTAGCTGTTTATACAAAGTTGTTTATACAAAGTTGTAGAAGCACTTATCCAGAAATTCTAAGGAATTTAAAATGCACAACCAAGGCACAAATCAAATTTTTACTACCTCTATGGTGTGAAAGCCTCTCGCACCCCTGCAATCTTTGCCACTTCTACTTGGGGACCCCAGGTTGAAAGCCGTTTTGCAATCATGGAGAGCAATGTGGAGGATAAATGACAAATTTCAGCTCAACAGCAGGAGTTAATCAGCTGACAGTTTTTCCACATCTTTTTTGTTTCCTATAGGGCTGGACAGTATGATCATCTTTATACATCTTTAGATGGATAAGTGCTTTAGTTTTATCTCTTATTTACTCCAAAAAATTTTTTTATTTTTCAGTGTTACTCACAAGCTTGTGTGAAATTCTTGGGTTTTCTGTCTTATTATCACCGCAGTTGTTTTCACTATAATTGATCATAAATTTGAACAAAATGTAACATTTAGTTTCACAGCTACTCTGAGGTTGTTATCCAGAAATGCTCTTCAGTGACAGAAAAGCACACAGAGATACTGTGCTTGCTTATATCTCATTTTTTGCTGTACAAATGTGTGGTTTAAGATAATGAAACAGCAGCTTCAAATGAGGCCAAGCTCGTTGATGCCAGATGGTTTGAATATGCTTCATATTTTTGTAGACCGTCTTAGAATTAATGTCAAGATTACTTGTAACTGCACTTCTCTGGCCCACTTCTCTTTGGCAACTGCACAATTCTCCTGTTAAGCCTTCATTATGGCCTAAATGTGTGGCACCATTGCAGGAAAAAACTCCTATGAACAGCTGTGATGGCTGAGCTTCCAATTTTAGCAGCATGTCATATATACATCAGTAGGCTTCCTGTGAGAGGCTGCATGAATGAGCAAAATGGGGAAAGAGTTCAAAGAGAATTTATCATCCAGTTTACAAATGTAGTGAATGGAAGTGTATGTGTGTGTGTGTGTGTGTGTGTGTGTGTATGTGCTTGTTTGAGAGCAGCAAGAAATGGATGAACTGTCACTATAATCTCTCTTCTGCTAGATTAGCAAAATTTATATGATGTAATTTCACAGAAAGTGTACCTACACTTGTGAACCAACATACGCACTCACGTGGCCACCCAGAGTCTCAGCAATTACCTGCGTCTCACACATTATCCCGCTGCCCCATTATACTTGCCCACTTGTTTGTTTCCCTTGTGGCTTGGCATGCAAGGTAGGCTGGTATTAACATCTCTGTTAAGCCATGTACACTGTTCACACACACACACACACACGCACGGTGGTGAACACAGACTCCCCATGTAGGATGTACACCACTCTTCTCCCCAGGGAAGTGTGTATGCTGATGTAATGATAGCTGATAGTAAGGGTGGAGATCTTTAAACGGCATTTTGTAACGCAACGTTTTGCAAGCACTGCTCCTCATCTTACAGCTTCTCCCATGGCAACGACCCTAGTATTATCCTGCTTCCATGACAACCCTTAGTGAATCTGGTTTGACCTTCACTAGTGATTCAGTGTCTCTCCATCCACCTCCATTCTATCACTGCAGCTCTGTCTCTCATTCTCTTTTCAGCATTGCAAACTTCCACTTAATTTTTTTTCTGCTCAATAGCCCACTATCTGTTATTCTGTTTCTTTCTCTCCACCTGTGTGGGTGTAGTATGGCTGCTGTTACACAAGCAGTCAATACATCTACACAAGCTGATGTCATACTTCAGGGGACAGTCTGTTCATATTCACACAAGTCCAGTGACCATGCTTCCCTCTCTGACTCAGTGCTTTTAGCTAGCAGGCATGTGGCTGCTTGTTGCAGAGCTGCAGGTGCAGATCAGCCTGAGCTCACATCCCAACAAAGCAACTATTGTTTTCTCTCTGCCGTGGAAACAGGGGAGGTTCAAGTGAGCTAGGAAATGTTGTTACAGTAATGACATGGCTTTATTTCCAGGTGTTTATGACAGTGTTTGTTTTTGTTTTTTCCTGTAATCAACCTGTCATGCTATTCTGATCTGGTATGCGGATATCAGCTCTTACACAGGTTGTGTCATGCCTATCAGATTTTTTTTTTTAAGAAACGATAGTGTTGCAAAACACTTTTGAATTTCCCTCATCTGCCTCTTTATTAATTGTTGATTGAGATAGCTGATGCTTCAGTGCACTTGAAGATTGCAGCCCAATTTTCTGTTGGTGTTGATGTGTGCTATGATATTGAGATTTCCATGGTAACCATTTACATCTCCAAAGTGTAATTTTTTTCTTCTCTCCCCCCCCCATGCTTTGGCATCACATATTTTGCTGTAATGAAACTGCAGATGACAAAAGGAAACTCTTGCAGATTTCTTCATCCTTTACCTTCCTGGCTTCTTGCAAACATGCGTCCTTCTGCCGGTTCATGTGACATATGTGTTTCTGTGCTTTTGTCTGCCACACAGTGATGGATACTCATTAGTTAATTGATCCAGCTAGTTGGAAACAGCCAACAGAATGGAAGGGTCTGTAAGCTCTGGGCTGTGATCAGGGATGTGTAAGCTGCTTAGCAGGCCTGCTGGGAACTGACAGGATGCTTTGGCCTGCTTCTCTGCTCCTGTGAGGCATAAGATCAGCTGACAGGTTGCAATGTAGGCAAAAGCCCTGGCTGTCTTGGGCATAGCAAGATGATCCCATCAGGGGCAGTGATTCCACCAGATTTAGTGTTTTTTTTGGAGGGGAGGGATTAAATAGTAAATCAACATGATTATAAAGTTGTTTTATAGTATTTTTTTTCAGTGTTTTTACTTGCTTTTTTTGTGCATGTTAACACTCTGCATGGTTGCAAAATGCAATGTGCACACCAAAACCAGATATTGTCTGGTTTTAGAAGATCTCTAGTTCAACTATTTCTTCCCTCTTTTGTTGAAATCATCTTTTGCATAAAACCTACCTTGTGATTAGTCAGCATGTTTTAAACATACAGCTTATCTCATTTCCCAGTTTGCATATCCTTGACTCCTCTCCTCATGTCTTAGTCCTACCACCAGAGATGAGGGGAAATCAAGGTAACAGCCACATTTTATATTGAGAAATTTAAACATGTCATTTAAATACAATATGTGACACAGCATAATCATCTGAACAATGTTTGGTTGTAGCCTACAATTGTATTTTATCATTTGAGCCACATTAGCATTACGTGTGTGTTACAATGTGGACTGAACATGCCATGCCCCTGAAATGCTCTGCATGCCAAAAAGACTTTTGCATAGGGTACATTAGTGTAAGCTCCCCTCTCTTCTCACTCCTCTCTCCTTCAGGGGCATTTCAGGAATTGTGACATCCCTCACAATATTTTGCTGAGATCAGTTTCATATCACAAGTAGGAGGAAGGAGGCTAATGAGCTGAACCTAAAGAACGAGCAGCTAAAGAGACAGCAACCAAAACATTGTGCAGTATAAGAGAGAAATGATGTGTAAATAAAAAAATGAAGCATTTTAAAAGGCTTTCAGAGGATCTTTACAATAATAAAAGACATACAATCTTTAGAAAACATAAAGATTTGATTAAAGGTTTTCATAATGTGCAACAAGTTATAGTTAAACAGTCAAATATTATCTACTAACAAACTATAGTAATGTTTGAAAATGGCCTCTAAATTCTGAAGGATGTTAGTATAAGTATTAGTTGTAGTTAAAGTATCAGCTATTTACTGTAAAAATGTTAAAGCTTAATATCTGTCACACTTTCTTTGCCAGCTTTTTTTTTCAGAATGTAAATAGCAGGTTGCTTTTTTTCCCGCCTCATCAGATCTAAAGCATCATCCTCCTGCTTCGCCTATGTTATTATTCTTGATACATTTAAAATCAACGTTTGCCATGGTCACTTAAGTGTCGTCAGCTTTCACTTTGCTTGCTCTCTGCTGAGATAAAGACCTCTTCAAAGCCCTTTGGTGCAGAATTAAGGTTTACACTGAAAGTACTTCAGTACGAGTTATGATTTTACTTACAAAGCTTTTGGAGATGGGCTGAGATGCGCTCTTAATAGGTCAGTGTTCAAAGGAGGATGCTGCAGGGGAGTGTGAAATGAGCCAGAAAGAAAATGTGACATTAGACGTCAGCATGCTGTTCCTGCTCAAATTTCAAATGCTTCTTTTCGAAAGGGTTGCAAAATATCAGACGGGTTTTATTTTTTCATTTCTGACTTTTTTTGGTCATGCAGGCATTTTGCATAATTCAAAACAGTGTAAATTATGTTGTACATTGGACGCCATCATGATGTGTCATGATATAATTCACATTGCTGGCCACTCTGAACTATTAATCTTGACTCCATTAAGTCAAATACAGAATGTAATATCTCCAAAAGAGCTGAATGAGCTTTGGACCTTCTTCTCAGGGAGGAGTGTGTGTCTCATTTTTCTGTACATGTGGATTTCTCACTGTCTTTCCACCAGGTCTTTATTTGTATGTGTCCTTCACTCAATGTGGCTCTTTGTGTTCCTTTTCTTGACAATGCACTGCATATTCAGAAGCGGCAGCCTGTAGGTATATGACAGTAAAAAACTCATAAGCTGCATGTTCTCTCTTTATCATTCTGTTTTGATTATCTTTTCTTTTCTCCTTTTTTTAAGGACACTTCAGTCTTTCTTTGAGATGTTAAGTTGTCAATCTAGAAGGCATTTCGTTTTATCTCCATAAAACACCAATACTTGTAGACTAAGCTTGCTTTGTTTTTGTTTTTTTTGGTTTAATTTCTTTTCATTTCTTGTATGTGATGCTGTCTCAGTGTCTATCATTTTGTAACAAACTCTCATTGTGTTTGCCATTGTCCGTATGTTATACTGCACGGGCTTTGCACGTTGGGGTCTCTGTTTTCCCACTCTAGATTTTCTTGTTTCTTCCTTTTTTTTTCTTTTCGAGTTTCCAACTTGGTCTCCTGTCAGTTTTCTGCTTGTGTTGTGGAGTATTCATGTGTTTTCTCCATGTTTCTGTTTCTCTGTGTGCAGGGGATGTGCTGTTCCAGATGGCTGAGGTCCACAGACAGATCCAAGTACAGCTTGAGGAAATGGTTGGTGTTCTTTGCTCCAAAGATTTTTTGTTTTTCTTCTACTTCTATTGTTCAATACTGACATGGTATCTGGAAATATATTAACAATAGGTTTAGATATTTGCCTGCTCCAACACACCTGATTAGAATTTAATGAAGCTTGTTGTTAAGTACAGCCTAAACCAACAAGACCCATTAATCTGAGTCAGATGGGTCTTGTTGGTTATATGGTTATGATGGGACTCCTTTTTTCACAATGTAACATGGTAACAGCAACATCTAGTTTGTGTGTGTGAAATTGTGAAAATAAATCCAATCAAATCAAATAAATGAGCCGCAGTTCTTCTTCTTAGTATTATATTTTGGCGGACGCAAAAATGAATTGGTGCATTATTGCCACCATGTGGTCTGAAGTGTGGACCGGAACATTCCCAAGAGCCTGAGTTGTCAAAACATTTGAATGTTACATTTTCCCACTCCCATGTCCAAAGGGGATATAGGCAGTGAGTTTCTCAGGCTGGGACTTTGTTGGTAAAATGTTTTCAGAAACTGTGCAAAGGAGGAAGCGTTACATGCATTTCCTATTGTTTAAAACTTTTCCTCACGTTAATTGAAGTGTTGTTGTGCTTCTCCCCAGCTGAAATCCTTCCACAATGAGCTGCTCACTGAGCTTGAGAAGAAGGTGGAGCTGGACGCTCGATATTTGACTGTGAGTATCTGGATGTCAGTCACTCTTCAACATATGATGCTGATAAGAGCATCGAATAAGTCTATGCTTAATGGGAATGAATTGATAATAGAGATGGAGATAATGTCTTTATCTGAAATATTTCATGTCTACTGAACTGTAAGTGATAGACTGATTATAATAAGCCCCTCGTGGAGTGTTTGTATAAGTGTGTAAGTTCTGTGGAGTGGGTCTACATGTGATATCTTTAGAATGAGTGGGTTGCAGCCTGAGCAGTACTGCGGTGCGTTGTTTTGGGGGATGGGATAGCATTACCATTATTATATTGTATTGTTGGAAGGACCATGTTATGAGCTGCTTCAGCACACAGCTGCTTATTCACCCACACATTTGATATATTTCTTCTAGAAATAAAAAAAAGAGACTATTTGATTTTAAAGGAACTCCCATGAATAAAATATAATCACGTCAGTTGAAAAAAAAAAAAAAAGTCTTCTACTTATTTTCAGCTCAAACTTCGGTAAATCCTAACCCTGAATTAATTTTCCACAAATCTTCTAACAGTGAAAATTATCGCTTTGCCTATGAATCAGTTACCTAAAGTTATCTCAGTTCAATAAGAGTTAAAGAAAAACTTCCTTTTTTTCCTGACTGAAATGGTCCAGCTTTCTTTTCTGTCTCTAACTTGTTAACATTCACAGGGTGTCAAACGTTGCCATTTTGTTAAGGTCGGTTGTTCCTCTGAGATGTGCACAGGATATCCTTTGAACTAGCTGTCATGAGCAGTGTTTGATAATGTTACTTTTAAAAATAACTAATTAGATCAGGGATGGGAAACTCTGGTCCTCGAGGGCTACTGTCCTGTGGGTTTTAGATATTTCTCTGCTCCAACACACCTGATTCAAATAAAATCTATCCAACAGTTTGTTGTCAAGTCCTGCACAATGACCCATAATTGGATCAAGTGTGTTGTAACAGGGAAACTTATATACCTGCTGTGCTGCGGCTCTCGAGGACCAACAATTCCCATCCCCGAATTAGATTACATGGCTACCAACTAATTATTCTATGAATTTATATTTAGAAAAAAACAAAACAAAACTGAAGTACTACTGCTTTGCCAAATCTGAACATGCCTTTAAAATTCCTTTTGCACTGTGGTTAAAATTTCCTAGTAAATCTACTGACTCATCTCATTACATATCCTATTTTTTTGTAATCTGAAACAATGCACGCTGATAAAAAGTAAAATGGCCGACACTGTATCCCTGGTATAGTGCCTTATTGACAATTCTGTTTACAAAAAATTCAAATTAAGTGAATGGGGCTCAATGCAAAAAGCTAAAGTTGTAGTGATTGCATTAATGATCTCTAGGAAAACTGTGTCTCTACTCTTGTTGCAACAAGCTCATTATTTTCCCTTGAGTGGCAGTTGTGGTCGAGTTAAAAGCTAGCTGTTGATGTGTTTGGGCCGTAGCACAGTCGTATGCAGGGTTGTGTAGCTGTGCTTAGCTTGCAACTGCTTCTTCAGATTTAAAGTAAGTATTTTTTTTTCTGTTCACATGAACTTATCACCCAGGCAGAATTAGCATTTGAACGTAATATTGTTGTTCTTTCCGTCTATGAATTCAGAATAATTCCACAACTCTCACTGTCTTCTCTGCCACATATATCTAGCTGTGTGAGATACATGTATGCAGTAACATCACAACTGTGGCTGTGAAACAGTAGCTGCAGCTGTATATGACACCAGAAGCTAATGTTGATAGATTAAATCACAGGGCTTTCATTTAGATTGCCTGGATTTTACTTTTTTTCCAGATTTTATCATCAATGTTTTAAAAACTTAAACTGGTTATGTTTAGGCCTAATTTAACATTAAATATACTTTAAATACACTCTACCACACATTATTACTACATGCTGGATAGGCACAAAGGGGTACTTGGTGAGTTAGAATTTGACACCAAAGGGTCCTTGTGGCCTATGACTCTCTCCCTCTCTGTGTCTATTGTTTCACATGATTGCTCTCACAGGATTTTACAACATGCGTCAGTCATTAGACAGAAGTCAGAATGTGGGTTTAAACCTGATATTCCTGTACAAACAAGGATAAGATTCTTTGAGTACACCAAAATTCACCTACTGACCCCTCTATTTTTAATCAGATTTGAGCACAGTAATAAGCTGCCTGCTTAAGCTGACAGTGACTGAAAGTGGAGGAAAAAACAGCCCACTGACTAATAAGGATTATTTAAGTTCAAAGGGGAGATGCTTGGGATATTATCTTGTTTACATATATTAGTCCTGCAAACTAAGAACAAACTAACATAATTGATGATTGAATCTCTTCTAAACATTACATAGTATATATGTGTTGGGGATTTTCCACCAAGAGGCTTTGATTTCTGGGAGTTCAGGACATCAGCAGCTGAGCAGCCTATGTTTGTTTTACTGCTTTACTTCGTTTGGAGGAATGAAAAGATGAGTCATCAGCTGTCATTGGGTTATGAAGCTGAGGAAGGTGTGAAGGCATTATTTTCTTCATTTTGTGTGAAAAGATATTGCACAAATTAATATTTCAGAGAAGCTCCTGATTTGAAAAATGAATTATGAGAAGAAAATGACAATGAATAAATGCATATTACAAGTTTCCTTTTTCCAAGGAGACTGTCATAGTAAGTCTGTGTTATTTAGAAGTTTTCAGTGCATCTTAGACTTACAAGACTATCGCCATCCATCTCTGTGACAAAATCTGAATATAACATAATGGTAATATCTCCCAGTAACAACAGCAGATCCTTTCAGCTCCCTCTCAGAATACCTTGAGAATACCTGCCTATATTCTCATTGTCTTGCAGTATGCAAATATGGGTGCTGAACCCTGTTCATAAGCTCTCCTCCTCCAATTTTGCCTTGCTGAGAAACCATGTGAGCTTTCTCACATCAGACACTGTTTCTATAGCAACAGAGCTGATAAAGCCTGGAAACAAAGTTGTTGTTTTTTTCTTCAATAAATAAATAATAAAGCTAATTAAATACATTAAGCTAAATGGTTTGACTATTCGTTTAGGTCTACTTTTTTTATTTTATTTTGCAGACTGTGACTAGATTCTTTTCATATTTGATGAAAGATCAATTTGAAGTCACGGATAATCAGTTGCAGTGGATGTTTGAATAGATGCAATCACAGGCTTTGTTGATGTCAAATCAAACTTGAAGAACTTACTAGGAGCAAACATGGAATTTTGTTAAGGATCATACAAATGTAATAATTCATTTGATTAAAGAAGATTTACCAGAGGGTTTTTAACACAGCGACATAGAAACAAAGCAAGCATTGCTTGCAGCCTCAACTGTTCTGCACATTACAACCTCCTGCCCAATATTGAAGTGCTCTGGCCTATCTTGGGAAAGACACAAAACCTCTGGAGGCGGCTTGCGATCTATGGTTCTGGGATGTTAGCAGGAAATCATTGGGTTGTGCAGGTAAGACCTCAGTCAAGGTTAGGGTACATCCCATGGATTCTTTGTCAGGCTGGGAGCAGTCCCTGGACATTTTTTGTAATCTGGTTGTTTCTGGCAAGTCACACCATCTTTCTTGGGGAGGCAACTGCTGACAGCTGCTACTACTGCCACAGAGGCACCAATGTGCTTGGCCATCAGCAATATTAAATTACTATTACTGTCAAAGTAACATTTCTTGGTTTACTGGCAGAATTTTGAAACAAGATCACATTATTTGTTTCATTTGCCTTTTCTGATCTATCTTCTTTGCAGGCTTCTTAATTTGTGGTCCTTTTCAAAAGGTCTAATTTTGTGTTTGTGAATTGCTTGTTGCCCTACATAGGCTGCCTTGAAGAAGTACCAGGTGGAACACAAGAGCAAAGGGGAGAGTCTGGAGAAATGCCAAGGTGAATTAAAAAAGCTGCGCAGGAAGAGCCAGGGCAGCAAGAACCCCTCCAAATACGGGGAGAAGGAGATGCAGGTAAGCTTCTTGCTGGATTTTAGTGCAAAGAAAAATGTTGCATTAATTTCTTTTTCATGGAGTTGCCTTTTAAGTAGTTGATCTAACTGGGAAATAGATTTGTTAGACAAGAATTAAACATGGTATTTTGTGAGAAGCAAGAAGATGGCAAAGGTTTCCAGTTTCAGTGGATGTGGGTGACAGTTAGATTAGAGATTTGAGTCTTGATGAAAATGAAGAAAGAGAACACAGCTGAGATGGGGGTGGAGGCGGCGAGATGTCTTGAGTAGGAAGGCAAACAGTGGAGTTTTGATTATGACTTGTACATACTTCACAATCTTTATTACATTTCCAAACATACAATAGAGACACTGACACACCCGCACAAGAAAAAAAGAAAATAAATTACAGTAAGTGATGTAATGATGGTGCATAAACAGTTCAGCCAGTGTGTTTTGGAAGAAGGCTTTGATCAAGGTTCTAACAGGATGAATAAAAGCACCATGTGCACATACATCACAAAGTAGCTAAGTCAATTTTCAAAGTGGGCTATGTAAGAGGGTGCAGATTTTCTTCATACACAAATATCAATATTATAACCTCACAGCTTCATGTTATACACCTTTCATTGTTTACAAATGTTTTTTCATTTTAACATTTAGTGTTATTTCTTATCCATGGAGAGCTGATAGTGGCACAACACGTGTAAGGTGTTTAATGTTGTGAGCTACATTTTTAAAAAGCTCACAAATTGACCATTTGTCAAAATCTCTGGATGTAAACTAAAGCCAGATCCACACAAGTAAGAAAACAGTGTTTGCATGATCATTCATGTGATTATTTCCATAACAAAGCAGCCCCTGACAGAGCCCTTTAGGTAAAATGAATGTTGAGTATTTGTAATGAACCTTCGCTGTTGGACATAACTTAATTAGTTATGTCACATTTAGTTTTTCATTACTCAACTACTTGAAAGGGGAAGCAGTGAAGTCTCTGTGTATTGATGCATAAAAAGACAGACACTCCTCGGCATGAACTCTCATTCTAAAACTCAACTTTTTTGTTGTTTACTTGTGTAATCTTGTCCCCTGTGTTACTGTCAACCTCAGAAAAATGACACAGCAGAAAATGTCATCAGTTCAAATGCAGTTTCCTCAGATATTTCCCTGGAATTCTGCCTGCCAGGAGGGATGGGGGCAAAAATGTCAAGATAACGGGTCAAGGCTTGCATGGTTATTACTGAGCTGCCCCTGGTCTGAACTGTTAAGTGTGGTCATCAGTCACACAGATCAACACTTCACAGTTCAAACTTTTCTGAAGTTCATCCAGCTCGAAAATTCTTTGATCTCCAGCATGCAGAAGAAAGAGCATCTCATGCCCACACAGTTTACATGCTGTCACACACATCTACACTGTCCAGTATGTGGTGGCATGACAGTGCTGGATTGATCTGACTGCTTTGTCAAATCACGTTTGTTTCACTGCATCAGAAAGGCCTTCAAGAGATGATGTAATCATTATCATAAGGCATCAAGTCTGGCACTGTTCTAAACACGACAGCTTAATGTGAAGCACTGGTTAAAAGGGGAATGTGACTGAGGGCTCCATACCTACATACCTACCTCTTTAACCTCCTAAAACACAGATGGCCTGCTGACATGTTATTTAGAAACAGAGATTTTTGCAATTAGAATAATGCAAAGCATTTTATTGATGAGTGTCCTGCCAGTCTAGTTTGGCATTTTAATGAAACTTGTGTTCACATTCAAGAGAAAAACCTGTATAAAGGTTGCAACTAAAGTCTTCTACAGGAATATGTGGACAAAAATGGATAGATAGATGGATAGATAGGAGCATAAGAGATGTCTTTTCAATGTATTAGAACATATGCAACTAGTTACCACTAATTTCTTTTCTGTGTGATTCTGTTTCGGAAAAAAAGACATATACCTTACTATGTTCTCTTTCATAGAGATAAAAAAATCAATCATTTACTCCATGTGGTTCAGAAAAAGCTCAGTGTACTCTAAGTATGCCTTGGATAGACTTTTTAGGCTAATGTTCTTGGAATGGGAAGGGAGTTGAGTGTTTATTCGGTCTCTTCATGTAGATCAGTCCACCTCAGATATTCCCTTTGATTTGTTCCCCAATTCTTTCATTAAATGTGCTGCCTGAACAGGGAAATGGAAATGGAATCCTGTTAGGGATTATCATTCCTGAATGGTTGAATGGTTGCTGTTCTCTTGTAGAGTTTGTGTAGCAGAAACTGGTTTGTTAATCAGCTGTTTTCTTGAAATGGAAAGTTGAAGCAGTTTAATATCATGAAATTAAAAATATACAAGACAAAATCTGTGTAATACTGAGCACAGTGGAAGGTATTGCTCTACGATTCACATTCTAAAATAAATTGGTGTTTTATATGTCTAGTTTTCAATGAGAAAGAGAAGATCCCATTGTAATGGAAAAAAAATCCTTTTATATGTGGGAGCTGCACTCCACTTCCAAACCCATTCATGTCTGTGTTTTACTATTACAGGTCAAAGTTGGGCGTGATGTCTGTACGCTCTGCGCTGAACTTAAAACAAGTTTAAGTTTGTTACGCTCAACAACATGTTGACACATGCAAGTGGAGGGAATTTTGCAGCTCTCAACAAATCGCCCATCTCAGATAAATTGCCAGTGGTTCTATAGAATGATCAGATGCCTGAAATAGCTCATTTTTGTGAGTCTCAGTGTGACTAAACAACAAGTTGCAAAATCAGTCCCTACACTGTCTGAAGTACATGGAAGCGGTCATTGTTGAGGTGGCGCTCCTGAATAAGCTTAAACTCTCATAACTCCTATTTTTCCCTGTGAATATTATGATCCCACACCCTGTTACGTGCTATAAATATCTTCCACCACCTCTTTATCAGTAAAGGTAAAGCCAGAGCTTTCCTCTGACAATTTGACAGGTAGATCCTACATCCAAGTTTGCAGATGGTTCCTGGGTATCTTTTCTATTGGTGCATAAATTGTATGTGATTTGAGCTTGTGTACCCTCCTGCTCTGCACCCTACTTCATATCTTGTACAGCAAAGAGCTTCCATGTGAAAGCAGCTATATGGGTTTTAATAAATCATGGTCACATTTTCAAACTTAAAATTCAAGTTGGTCTTTTCACCCTGACTCAATAAGAAGCGGTGTTAAATCAGTTTTCGGTCCTTGCCGGATTAAAAGACTCAGACAAATGAATAAGTACATAATCAAATAAAGCAGCAATGGCTACAGATTGAGATATCTATGTCCATCCATACTTCCTGTGCAATAATTTTGGCTGGTGGATATAAACCCAGACCAGAAAGGTTGAAGCCTTACACAGCCTAAACACATCAGCACTAAAATGTCCTGTACAAATAAGATAAAAGTAAATATGATACAGCCTCTGCAGATTCATAAACTGCCTCTAATCGGTTCAAAATTAAGAAAAACATTTTGTTTTACCTTATATGGCTTTAGAAATTGTCAAACTAATTGCACACTTCTAGCAAGTCAAAAGAGATGATTTGGAGGAATCTAAATCCATAAACATGGTTTCTTTTAAAGCAGGGGTGTCAAACTCCGGTTTGAAATTAATGGGTTATTGTGAAGAAGTTGACAAGAAGCTGTTGAATTCATTTGATTTGAATCAGGTGTGTTGGAGCAGGGAAACAACAAAAACCTGCAGGATAGCGACCCTCGAGGACTGGAATTTGACACCTGTGTTTTAAAGGTTCTATATTATGGACTTTGTTTCCAATCTGAATTTTTTTTTTGATATCTCAATGAACTGTCAGAGCCATAGTTAGATCAAATCGGCCTTTACTTTGAAGGCACTAGTTTCTCCGTCAACCCGCTTATTTTCCCTCTTCTGAGAACAGCTCCTTCCGAGTGAGCGGGCTGTTCAGGGAGCCAAGCAGCTGATGGCTCTGCCCATCACTCCACTCGGCACACTGTTCCCGGGGTGATTGACAGCTTACGCTTTATCGGTCAAACAGCCCATAATAGTTTAGTTGAGAGCAAACAAACGCTGCAGCGCTGAAAACCGGAGTTAGACCGCAAGCAAGAACCCGGACCTGGAGAATGTCTCCGGTAATTAATGACTCTTGCATAATTCAAGGACCCAAACGTTAGCAGCAGCGACAGAGTTTCGTCAGCTGCAGTGCTAACATGTTTACAGGCTATCAGGCTAAGCAGGCCTACACAGTAAAGCAACAAAATCACTAGCAGTT
>JBBBVU010000022.1:14574947-14613903 GCA_037177055.1 Atherinosoma microstoma | reverse complement strand
ACCTTACTGCTGACAGATTAGAGGGTTTAGAGGATGAGGAGAGGAGGTGCTGGAGGAGACATTTAATACAACACTGACAGGAGGAGGAGCTTTGGAAATAAGTTTGGTCTGGGATTCCCTCACTGACCGTAGCAGTCTTGATGTCTTTACAATGTAATAATATTAATTAAAGTTTTGAATATGTGTCACTTACTTATTGTTAACCTCTGTAATATCATTTTATACCAATCAACACCATTGGATAATCAAATTTGATCAACTTATTTATTGTTTTCGCCTCTATGTATAGAAGTATAGAAGAATAGAAACAGTTCTGTTTATAACTCGCTCTCTGTATCTTATTGTTGGCGGCTGCAGCTTTGGATAGCACATATAATTAATGGCAGAGTTGGTGGTTTGATCATCTGCTTCCTTTCTCTGCCTTTTCTTCCTCCATCTAGCAAAAGATTTTCCCCAAGTTCCTCTTAAGATTTTTAGTGCTGACTGTTAGTGTGTGATTTATTTACTGTTAGCATTTGAGTTAAAATTCCTTTAATACAGAGTTGCATGTGGATCTGATTTTACTGTTTGGTGTACACAAACCAAATACAAACAATTGTCAATAATTGTCAATATATACATACATAGAAATACATATAAAATTGTATACCAGACAATCTGAACTATAAGCAGAGTGAACTTTTTGATGCTCAATGTTGTCCAGCCTTATTTTTCCCAGCAGAAGATCTCTTCTTCTCTGGTTTTATTTCTTTAACTCCCAGTTAAAAAGCGCTTTGTACCATTTTTATGAAAAGTGCTTTCAAGTTTCATTATTGCTACAATAAAGACAGTATTTTCAAATATTGTGTTATATTCAGCCGCTCATTATTTCAGGTTGGTGTACAGATCGGCAGTATAACAGATAATTACATAAATGCTGCCACCTACAGGATGTGAAACAAAAAAGAGACGTAAGCATAGATTGATTTTACATGTGATGTCACATCATGCACCACTGCTGCAGTCTTATTTGATTAGCTTTTGCATCATATTTATTGATAAAATGATATAATATAACCATCTTCCTGTGAAAAATATACAAACTGTTTTCATACAGAAGTGTTCACATCAAACAGAGGCCATGGAGCTTCAGGTCTAAGGTCTCTGTGTCCCTCTTCTCCTCGCTCTGACCAGAGTTGGCTGAGGGATCCTTTTTCTATCAAGAGCCCTTCTCTGTACTCCCAGTGGAGACCTCAGACCGAAGCTGGGGGGCATCCTCTGTATGGGTCGCTGAGGCGCGGTGAATGTCCCATCCCTGAGACTGTCCACAAAAGCCTCCACTTTGTCAAACTTTGTGGTGAGGCTCCCTAGCTCATCTTTCAGAGAGTTGAACTGCCGGTAGAGGTCTCCCAGAGCTTCTGAAAGAGACTGGATCCTGAACACATGTAGAAATGGTCGGGAAAGTTCAAATAAGTAAATGATGTCAGTGTTTGAATAAATTCAATGAAGTCTGGCACTACTTTGCTTCATGAGGACCTAAAAATGTGAACACTGTTGACAAGCTAAATATATTCCAGAGGAGAACCAGCTCAGTTTCGCAATATAAACATGAAAGTTACCACATGCTGTTAAATAGAAGCAGACCCACAATCAGCAAGAAACATCAGAATAATGATAACAGAGATCCATTTAAAAACATGTATGTAAGTAAATAAAATGAGTTTTGGCCCAAATTTAAGTTTGCTGGAGTCACCCTGAAGTCACCCTGAAGTGGTTTCTTTGGAATTTCCACATAAAATTTACTCCTAACTGTTGGTGTCATAAACCCTGATTCATCAGAACATGAGGCTGAAACATTTCCCCTTCTCTTTTGGCAGTGTCTCTGAAGTGAGCTCATTCTCAAAGCAAGAACAAGTTACATAATTTCTAATTTAGTTGGAGAACCGAGACAATGTTCACTATCGTGACTGTGTGTCGTAATGCTTGCACATTTCACCTCTCTATAACTCAGTGTTTCTGTAGTGTTTTACTGTTTGAGATTGTTGTGTACCCTCTGCTGTACAGTCCAGAAAAATATCAATCACCTGTTGTATTCAGGCAGGACAGAGGCGTGGTCATTGATCAGGAGGTCTTTCACTTGGGTTAAAATAGCATATTTCCAGTTGTCCAGCACCTGAGTCATGTTGGAGCAAGTCTTGCCATTGGCGTGTTCTGCTGATAAAGAAATTCATGTTAAGCATACACACACCTGGATTTCTTTCAACTTGCACTGAAGATTATTTGCAGAATACATGATTGCAGACCTTTAGGCTCCCAAGGGGAGACTTCCTGTTTCCATTTCTGAGCTTCACACATTGACATCATGCAGAGCAGGACCAGAACCTTCTTGATCTTCATGTTCGCACCTTATAAAACTAAAAACATGTTTAAGTATTTTGCTGAGAAATAAGCACACTGAATTATACCAAAAATGAAGAAAAAAAACAAAAAAACAAACATGCACGTTCAACAGTCTCATTTGCAGCAAAAAAGTTACTTTAGTTTGTTTTGTCTTAGTTACATTAAGCTGAATCTGCAAACTGTTGAATAAAGTGAACACTGGTCCGATAGCCTGTTGGACCAGTGTATGCATACATTTGAAGAAGTGTTGCAACATCATGTAATATATCTTCACTTATTCGCTGTTGTAAAAGCAAAACGCAACATGAGCAAATCATTGCTTTTTACCTTTTTTGTAATGCAGAAGAGGTTTTTCCAGGTCAGAACAGCAGGAGACACGATGCAATCCTTCAAGAGTGACAGACTGAAAAAACATGACCTGGGCAGCAATCTCTTATAACTCCAGTAGCCATTCCCCCACCTGCTCCCATCTACGTCAGTGATGCGGGGCGGTGACACAATCTGATCCTTTACCATGCTTGCACACTGCTGCATTCACGTGCACCAAAGGAAAACTACACATATGCATCGCACTTCAGCCTCTGCTATGATGCTCCTTGCAGCTTGTGTATCTGCTACAGTGATATATTACTCAGTCTTAATGGGAGGTCCGAGACTCTTGTCTATCCTACACGTGCCTTTTAGCTGCTGGGACTGTTGTAGAGCACAGCACTCCCACTAGACTCTAATCCAGTGGAGGTGTTTGATGTAGTTGTATGGCTCCAGAAAAACATTCTTACTGAATATTGTAATGCAATCTGCTAAACATATGGGCATGACAGACACAGCCAGCGCCAGTCTCTGTAGCTATCAGGGTGATTGAAACCTGGAGTTACACGCACTCAATCATAAGAAAATTTAAACTGAAGATTGGTGTCACCCTTATCATTAAAATGGCTTGTTTAGAGTTTCTATTCACCACTAAAAGAGCCAGCAAAATATAAAAATATACAACTCCCAAGAGATTTTCTGAGCGCCAAACTGCCTTCAACCTTAATTCAAAGAAGCTGCTGAGGAATTTACTCCATCAGCTCATTCAACGTGACATTTATCCATCTTTTGTAATTCCACATTATTTATGTGGAAATGATTTTACTGCAGTTTTTTTGTCTTCAGTCTCAGCTTTGGGAAGAGGCAGGAAAATATCCATCATTCCTGCACCTTTTCCTTCATTTGTGGATATTAGGGAGGTTTTTCATGGTCTCTAAAATGAAATACCTTTTGTTTTGCGAGGGATTCCAGCTCCATTCTGCATGAAATCCCTGATTCTTATTCCAAGTGAAAGACGGTGTGCTGATGTCTGCAGATAGTTGTAATGATATACAGGCTCAGGCGAGACAATCTCTCCTATAAGGAATCTCACTGGGCAACAGTCCCAGCCATCTGTACCACCTTCAAACTCAGAGACCTGGGTTTATGCATGACACTGGGTCATCTTCCTCATAGTCATCTGAAAAAGTAACTACAACCAGTGGAAACTGCTGTCCCTTTAGACATGCTTGGACAAGCAACAAGTTAATCCTCTTTAAAACACAAGTTACAGATCATAAATGAAAGCTACATTTCATGGAAAATATGTTTTTAATTTTCTATTTAACAAAAAGTATCAACTCCTGTCAAATTATTCTCTGAAGAAAGTAGCCGTTGGCCTCTTTAGAAAAAAACATAAAGCTTAATGTGGCTTATTGTTTTACCCAAAACTAAGTTATAGTGCATTATGTACACCTGTCTTTCATCTGACATCAGCTTGCTGAAGGCAAGATCATTGTATAATCTTCTCTATACTTTCTTTCTTTCTTTCTTTCTTTCTTTCTTTCTTTTTTTCTTTCTTTCTTTCTTCCTTCCATCGTTCCTTCCATCCTTCCTTCCTTCCTTCCTTCCTGGGCCTTTTCATGGTGAATTTCCCAATCTACTAAGGAATAATATTCCTGCCTAACAGTCTACCTCAAATTCAACTTCATCTTCCAAACTGAAAAAAGCAAGCTACACAGCTGGTATAGTATTCTGCTGCTCCACAAATTTGTACTGTTACTAAAAATGCATATTTTTAATTTCCAAAACCCTTTACAAAATTTAGTTTTGCTCCTGCGTAAACACTTTATCCTTTATGTATTTCTAAGGAGATTAATCTCTCTCTTATTGTGAATTTATCCATTCATGTGCCACAATTACCTGCAGAATTTGTGATAAAATTTTGGGGTTCCCTTGCACTTGTTTGCATCTTAATGTCTGCTCTTCTGTCAACTCGACTCTTACAGCCAGTCCTGGATAAATTGGCAGGTGATAAACTTCTTGAAAATAATTTTCCTCCCATAGGAATGATTTATTTCTGATAATTTAGAGACCGTTTTGAAGTCTTCGGCAGATTCACAAGTATCCACATCTTCTTTTCTCTCTTTTTTTTCTTTTCTTAAGACCTTTAAGAGCTCTTTAGATATTGGTATCAAGACACAACATGATTTAATGGGGAAAAGAACTGCAGGTGAAAGATGTCAAAAGTTAAAATCTGATAATAATTTTATGCACCATAACCTATAAAAAAAAATGTAGAGGATACTGGTTTTCCCCGAACTGATCATGTGGTTTGTTTTTGTATATTTTTGTTTGTTTTAAATCCATAGACATTTTCAAAAAAAAGTGTTTTTGGACGGATCTGTTGTTGTGGCCAATGATTTCCATGAGAAGGTTTTACTTT
Source organism: Atherinosoma microstoma (assembly GCA_037177055.1). Classification (NCBI taxonomy): domain Eukaryota; kingdom Metazoa; phylum Chordata; class Actinopteri; order Atheriniformes; family Atherinidae; genus Atherinosoma; species Atherinosoma microstoma. The sequence goes on along the minus strand of JBBBVU010000022.1, from coordinate 14,608,790 downwards.
TTCACGTGTCCGTCCATCATCAGTGCTGACAAGACTTCAAGAAATTGGCTTCTGTTCCTAAAAGGAACTGAATACTTTTAAATCCCTATCTTCCCTAAAGATTTATATAACAGGAAGCAGTGAGATTTGTAAAACAAAAACTACCTGACATCCAAGTTCTGATTCAGTCAAAAAACCATTCCCAGTAGCGATAGTCTTGAAAAAGCATTTTCAGTCCTGATAATTTTCTCCTCTGCACATTTGCTAACTTAAGTTTACAGTTCCCCTGTTCTTAGTTTCCACTACCTCAGTGGAAACATGGAGCAGATCACAGAGAGAAGGTGTGTGTGTGGTGGAAGGACAGTAATTCAGATCTGTTATTAATGTTATTTATTCTTTCGGTTTGCATATTATTGGGTTGTTAATGCAACATATTATTTATTTTCTTCATGTTTTTCCTGTCAGCAATTTTTAACAACAACACTGCAAATATACCCAACTGTTATTTATTTCTTTTTCTAATCTTGCCAAAACCTGTAACTGTAACTTCTAACTGCTGACAAATGCAAATAGTGGAGATACAGTATTTACCGGTGAAACATAGACAAATTATCAGGGAAGACTGAGGTAAAGTTATTTTTCCGCTTTCCGCCAACGTTGCGAGTAAAAGTGATGAATTGTGTAAATTTGCAGTCACATAAAAACATTCATCTCTGTAGCTGAAATGGCTAAAACTCACCTGTCTTCACAAAATTACTTGGAGAGTTAGTGTAAGTGAGCATGACAAATTATAATTAGTTTTCCATTAATATGCATTAATATGGAAGTAGTGGTATAGAAGGACTTGTGCCAACCCACCAGTCAGTCTCTGCAGCAGTTGCTTCCAGCTCTCTGCAGCTCAGTCCAGCACAGCTGGAGGAAAGAATGACTCCAGTAGTCCTGTGCAGAGCCAGAGAGTGAGATAACCAGGCCTCGGTCGTTCTGTTTTTTAGCTCAGCTTAACATTCGCTCTCTCGCATTCCACTTGTTATTGACTCTCAGTAGCACATCACTTTTTAACAACTTCATCAGAGCAAAATATTGAAGATATTGTGATGTATCCTTGTGCAAAATACCCCCCCGCCCCTCATTTTATTACAGTCAGATTTTAAAAAAAACAACAATTGTTCATATCTTTTATTATCTTGTTTGGAAGGTGTTTATAGGATATATTGCTTCTGATTGTATATCTATGAAATGCATGGTTGACCTTTTTGTATTTAGATTTTTTTACTGTCCTCCAGGAGCCACAGTGAGAAAAGCTATCAGATATGACAGAAAGGATTACGGTTTAACTTTGCTAACTATTGTGCAAAATTAAAGTGGAATAAGGAGTATAGAGTGGAATACTTAAGGAAATGTACTTTATTGCTGCATATTGATTTTTGTTTTTGCTAAAACTTTGTTACAGCCAGTCGAAAAGCCTGCAATGTGCAGCATCAACACAGGTCGATCACTGTGAAAAACCCTGTTATTAAACTGTGAGATGGAAAAAATAGAAAAAAAATGTCAGTAATATACTGTGTTTTAATTATTACTAGTATGCTACAGTCAATGAGACAAAGCACATATTACATCCCATTATATAAGTCCTTTTATGTGTAAGTCAACTCACATCAAAGGTCTCTTGTTCTGGGCTTGGATAACATCTAATCCCCTCACTGTGACTCTCACATGATGAAAAAATCCCAGGCCTCTCAGCGCCCTCAGGCTGAACACAGCATGGTTACCCCACCTCAGCTCACACACTCCTCTGTACTATTGTAAATACTCCCCTTATGTCCCACTTCCCCTTGTGCTGTTCAGACCAGCTAAAGGCACAAGGAAAATTATCCCTCTCTAGTTCACAATATGCCGAAATATTTGGTAATAAAGGGAATCCCTTGGCCGTGGTTGAGAAGAGACACAACGCAGAATGAGTCCAGCCCACTCATACCAAAAGTAAGTCTTTAAGCTTTATTCAAAATCTTCTGTCCTTGTGTTCAGTGAAGTTAGAAATCTAAGTTAATATTCATCCTGAAAAATGATGGCATCGCTGTGTGTTTGAAGGATGGAGCAGCAAAACCGGATGATGAGGAGCTTGGCAATGCTACGAGTGAATATCAAACAGGGACAGATGGACAAAACCAAAATAACCCTGCGTTTACAAAGATCCATCCCAGCTGCAGTTATTCTTTGATGGACTATTTCCTGAAATACTTTATGTTCCTATGCAACCTGGTGTTCACAGTTCTGGGCCTGGTGGTTCTTGGTCTGGGGATGTGGGGCCTCATCAGCAAAGAATCATTTGCCCAGGAGAAGATTGGCACTATCGGCACCGACCCGATGCTGGTGCTTATGACTCTGGGTTTTCTGCTCACTTTGCTCTGCCTGACAGGGTGTGTAGGGGCCTTGAGAGAGAATAGTTTCTTACTGAAAGTGTTCTCAGCTACAGTTTTGGCACTAATTACTGTTCAGGTGCTTGTTGCCATTATAGCCTACAGCATGCAAGATCAGATTGGAGGCTACTTGCGTTCGGGCATGTTAGCCGCCATGGCACACTATCAAGATGATCTGGATCTGAGGTTCATCACGGATGAGATTCAGTCAAATCTACAGTGCTGTGGGGCGGATAGTTACCGCGACTGGGAGATCAATATGTAAGTGGAGTGGGACTGACTTGATATTTCATTATGCATTGTGCTTTTTTAAAGAGTGCAAATAAAGGTTTTCTTGGATTTTTGTCCCCCTCTTTCATCAGACACTACAACTGTTCAGCTCCAGGAGTGCTGGCCTGCGGCGTCCCTGCAACATGCTGCGTGGATCCTTTAGAGAACGGCACAGTGTGGAACTCTCAGTGTGGAGTTGGAGCCCAGCTGCTCAATGAGTTCACTGCTCAAAGTGTGATCTTCCTGGGTGGTTGCCTGGGAGGAATCTCTCGTTGGATCGAGCAGAATGAGAATGTGATTGGGATAGCTGGAATGGTTCTGGTTGGGGTCCAAATTCTGACTGTCTTTATCACCACACGGCTACTAGAAAGCATCCACTGGCATAAAATCCACTCATAACACGGAGAGATGAATACAGCAGTATACAATGACATGAGCCCTGGCTGTTTCTTTCTTCCTTTTTATTATTATTTCTACCATTCTTATGTTCTGGCATTGTTTATCTGAGTTCACTCAGTTTGACCAGAAACACTCATCAAATAAAAAATGACCTGTTAGAAGAAGGTAACAGTTCCAACAACAAAAATAATGCCAAGGGAACAAACGCAAAAGGGAAAATCTTTAACTCCTTAACTACTGATCTGAGAAATATTGGACAAAATAAAAAGTGTGTGAAGAGTGTGAAGTCTTATTTTGGCCCTTTAACAAATTGTAAACATAAACAAAAATAATTAGCATATACAGTATGTATGATATATTACTGTGTTACATGTCAGAATGAACATAGTGCAAGAAGTTTATTCACCAGGGGATAGAAGACAAGTATTACATTTTATACAACAGGGTTTTGAGTAAATGTGGCAGGGCGAAGGAGGGCCCGGGCGGGGTTTGAGCCTTGGCCTCCCAGATGAAAGTCATACATGCTGACCATTCAGCCAAAGGGATATCCCTGTGGCCAAGTAGCCAGGGCACATGATCAGTCGGTGGCATAATGACAGGATCTCAACTGTCATACAAAGTTTTTACCATATGTTCATTGTATGTATCAAATATTATACAGTAGGCATTAAAGGGTATTATTCATGTAATGCTTTGTTTAGAATCCTAAGGGTATGACTTACACCACTGCTGTGCTACTGCTGGATTCTCTAGATAATATTTTAAAGAAAAAATTTTTTATTTCCAAACAGTGGGTGTGCTATAATCTACAAACTAGAAAGAGAAAGACTTCTGTTCAAGATATAATGTGATGTTTCTCAATACTCAATATTATTTTTGCATTTTAAAGCCGTGCATTGGAAAGGTTGAGGAAAAACTGAAAAAAAAAATTGGGAAAAGTGTATATGCTTGCATGAGAGTTTTTTTTTTTACCCCACTAGAAAACAGTTTTCATGCATTAGGGGAGATGAAGATGGGGAATGAGAATCAGTCTGGTGTAGTTAAGATGACACTCACATGACTGATCACATGTATGATCAGCTGTTTTTCCATCAAGACAATAAACATGGTCATACTCACTGACACAGAAATAAACACAACGTACCAAGTTGTACAGATTTTTTCAAGCTTTTTTTTCTTTCAAGTGGCCAAGGCTACTGGTTTTGTGTGGCATCTTCAAAGAAGTTTTGTTTCCAGTCTACAACACCATGCCTTACAACCATGTGGCTTATAGCCTATACTGTCGCATACTGGCAACACAATGCAACAAAGTGTAATCACTCAAAACTAGTCCACATAAACTAGCCTGATGCATATTTTCCAATCTTCAAATTCATTTTGTAGCATGATGGAAAAATGTTCTGTTTCATTTTGTTGGTGATGGGGCTGGTTTACAAGATAGCACCTCAAAGAAAAGAGTTCACCTCAAAGACGTATCCGGTACAAAAGAAGGGTGAGATGGGTGTATCGGCTTAGTGATTTTACATGAGAAGTACATGACTCCATCTATGAAGATATATATTGAAGATATATAAAGCTACCAGCAGAAACTGTTGATTTTAACAAAAGTGAGCAAACAAGATCACACATGCTCATTCATTAGCTTTAAAGCAGCGTGAATACAGAATTTATTGTCAGATTTTCCTTGTCTCCGATATTTGTGGTAATAAGATAAATGTCTCCTGATTTTAGCATCATATTCATTATAAAACCAAGTAATCGTTTCCTCATCTTCAGATGAGCACATTGTGCTTCCAAGAATGTTGAAATTTTGCCTTAACTCTAACCTAAATGCTCATAACAAATTCCGCTCAATGGAACAAAACACAATTTTACTCAATTCAATTTGGCAAAGGACAAAAATAGAGTCTGAAATCACTTTAAAAATTCTCAGCTTTATTCTACCTTTCATTAAATGTATAAAAAAAACTGTGCTGACAGTCGTGCAGAATCTCCTGCTGGCTCAGTTCCAGCTTCCACTGCCGCCTCAGGCAATGACACAAGACAATGACACATGGAAATGGCAGCCTGAGAGTCTCATGAAAATAGATTTACCATACAAAATATCTTAGATAAACAACTTCATTCACAATACACAGACGTATATTACACGGACATTACATTTTACACGTTTGTGTTTGCCATATAAAAGAAGCCAGGGTTCATGACTGCTTTAACTTATAACTGCAATTGCTTGTCAATTTAGTTCCCTTTGTGCATATAGAAACAATTTCACTCAGACGAAGAGACTCAGATGATGCCATATTGAGCAAGCTCGTGAAGTTCTAGATGGCTGTATTGTTCCCATGGGCAGATCACATTAAAATCTGAAAGATAAGAAATAGGAATATTTTTTAAGAAAAGGAAATAGTTTATGACATTTGTGCAAATATTAAGAGATCAATTAAATGTCATAATTCTGCTTACCCATGCCGAGTGCTTCCATTCCAGGGATGTCCTCTCCAAAGCTAGTGGGGAAAGAAAGACAAGATTTAATGGCTGAAAGTTGTCGTTTGTTGTTTTTTTTTCCTAGAAAAATGTTGATGATACTCATGAAAAGGCTTATAAAAGAGACATACCCAATAATTCCCCTCTTTGGAGGCTTGCTCTTGAACTGACGGGTGTTTCTCTGTTTGAACTTGGGTGGGCCCTGGGAGCCAGGGCCAGTGGCTTTGAGGGGAGCTTTTCCGCCAGTCTTTGTTTCAGGCTTGGCAACATCCAGATTCATGCTTCTGTTGCTTCAACTATTTCGGGACAGTCCCAGAGACACATGAAGAAAAGAAAAAAAAAAGAAAGAAAATAATGAAACAAACTACATGAAAACAAAAGAACTTCATAACCCTTCAACACTGAACTTCTATGTACTTGTATTTAGCAATTTGCTAAACCAACATGATATTAAGCTTTCTTGTGAATTGCCCTGAAGTTAAAAAAAAAAACTTGATAAAACAAGAAATGCACTTATGTATAGGCTGCAAAGGCTCCTACAATCCCAAGCTCCTTTACTAATCAACGCCCCACAATATCTTTAATCTTCAGAGCAGCATCCTAATCAGATTACTCTGAGATAATGCTGAATTTTTGCTTGTAAAACTAACCTGAAAATAGTTCAGAAAGCACCCAGTTAGATCTGTTTTGCTTCAAAGACGATATCTGTAAAATACATCTTTGCAAAACTGCAGTATTATCAAAATAATAAGACTCAGGCATAGTCCAGAAAGTTTAAAGAACCTATGTACTCATGAACTATCAAGTTGTTAGAATACTATGGGATAAAGGTGCCGGACATTTGTACTCCAATATAGTGTAACTACTCTGCCATTAATTCTATACATAAAAATGTATCATTTTCAGTTTTTGTAAACATTATCAAATTGTGAAAATTTAGTCTAGCAAACTGATTAGTAATTTTTTTAAGTTTTTTTTTTTTAATTTCATCTAAAGTTAAAAGCATGAAACAAGAAAAAAGAAGAGAAAGTTGTTGCTGCTGATACTCACCACCTGTGCTCTTGTTTATCCCTCCTGCTGGTATTCCTAAGATCTTGCTTGATGTCAAGTGATGTGTTGTATTAAGTGACGCCCTTTTATACGGTTCAGACTCTGAGAAGATTAACATTGAATCAGCCGGTTTAAGTGCTGTCATCACTTTCACACATACGTCATGTACGGGTATGTTGTATGTGGGACAGTACGTTCATGACGCAATGGCTGACAGGCGTTTCTGGGGACATCGGTTTCTGGATTCTTACAACAGACATAAGATAAGATAAGATAAGATAAGATAAGATAAGATAAGATAAGATAAAATAAGATAAGATAAACCTTTCTTCGTCCCACAACGGGGAAATTTAGGTGTTACAGCAGCAAGAAGATAGTGCAAACAAGAATAAAGTGAACAAGAGCATATACAAAAAATAACCTAAAATAGTGCAAAACAGTATAAAGTAAAAAGTAAATAAACAAGAGCCTATAAAAAAATAGAAATACTAAGTAAATGAGCATGTCTTTAAAAAAAAAATCTTATGTACAGAATTTTCGTAAATTTGGATAAATTACAAAAACCTGTGATACAGTGAAAAACAGTGAAAAAAATGAAAAAAAAACAAAAACAACAAAACAATGAAAACATTTTTAAAAGGACATCATTTGCATATTTGGACAGACTCGCGGATATGTAGTGTGGAGACTGACATCGATTTTGTTCAAATATTTCCGGTGATCCTCAGTATCTTCCCATCACCTGAAAATGTTACGAAACACCTGCAGCTGAGAACATAGGAGTGTGATCAGAGGACATTCTCCATTCATCAGCAGTCTCTCAGCTTGAGTTGCATTATAGCTGCTAATCCATTACATCCCCCTACACACACATAAACACACAACTGGTCCATTCATGTGATGACAGACTACAGCTTCTCTCTGTAATCTGCACAGCTCATACACATGCATATGTACCAGGCACATGCGTGGACTCACGACTCCTTCCTCTCTCTCACAGACACTGATTCAGCAAATGCTCTGTGCACAAGACAGTGTGTGTCAGGTTACAGGATCTGTTAGATAAATATATTCCTACTTTTTACGGTTGCTAAACTGATAACTAATTGACGGCTCAGGAATACAAGCTGCTGAAAACATGAATGTTATGTGCCAAATCTGGAACATCTGTTTTCAGCATGAAGGATACATGTGTTGCATAAGTTCATGGATCAAATTTATGTTTTTCATAGCATATTATTTAGCTTGTCTTTGTTTGAGGGCTTATGTTACACTTTATTATCTAAAATGGTGTTTAACTGGATTTAAATCAGGCCAGATACGTATCCAACTCATTGTGTTTACTTTTTTTTCTGTAGAAATACTTCACATGGATAGCTAATAATTGTTATAATCATGCCACATTATACATCTTCTGCCAGATTTCAAGAAACTGGGAGTCATCTTATCAGCCAGATTCGCCCTTAACTAAGCATGTCTGCATCAGAGCCAAACAAGTGTCTCTTATTGTTGCCTCTTTTTTGTCTTCATGTTGTTAGACTAATTAGAAATCATAGGTTTATCACAAGGATTTGATATTTAATATTAGCATGTCATAAAGGTGATCATTATACTTTGACTTTAATGATCAGTATTTCATTACTTCATCAATATTTCTACTACAACTTTTGTTTTGTCTCACCCTTTTTTAGAACTCAATTATATTTTGCGTGCAATTATCAAAACAAACTCAAACTGGCAGGAAATTAGTCTACTTACTAGACATGTTTACAATAAACCCGATTTAAGATGAAGCAGATATAGAAAATGGTTTGATGGACAGGTTTATCAAATTAGAAAAGGATGTTTATCTGTCAGTTATCGCATTATTCCCAATTAATTATCTGTTATCAAACTTGAATTACACTGTTCTTAATGCAAGAACCAATCTTAGTGTTATCAAACTCTAACATGCCTAATTTATTATTTCATTTGATTGTGATTCAGATTATTCAGATCTCTCACCGACATAAGAAGCCACTGTCTAAAATTAATGAGTTATTGCCCTCTAGTGGTGACAGGAAGGCGCAACAATCTTTAGCAATCGGGGTTTCCGCTAGAGCAGAGATCGTTTCTTTTCAAGATGCGATCCCAAGTGTAAAAAATAATTACACCCGCCAGGAATCTGGTGTTAAGTATATCCTTTCGGTATATGGATTAATTCAATTCCTTATAAATAGTCCACAACTTTAAAGTGTATTGGAACTAGAGTTTTACTCCGAGCCCGTGTGATAGAGAAAGAAGTAGGACGCCAACATGTTTTTTCAGTTCTCGAAAAACACAACTGAGGGAGACCTCTTTCATTCCTGTCTTTAACACAGTTTGAAGACTACTCACTGTCCCACGTGTGATTTTTATGTACTAATTTAAAACACGGTGTCATGGGAAAGAGTAAGAAGAACAAAATAAAGGAATCGGAAAAACAAGCGAGCAAAGCCGGACAACATCCAGGGTAACGTAAATATGGCAGTGTATGAAATAGAGAACTGCTAGTTTAGCTAGCAAGCAACTAAAGCTAGTTGTTATTAGCTCTCCAAGTCAGTTGAGTCATTAAAATTAGACCGTTTCTTAAAATCGTTGTCTATAAGCGAGGAATGTGTGTCTGCTATCAAGGTCCTTTCTTTATTGTCCTGCATCCTTTTTTTTATCGTAATATCTCAGTACAAAGAAGTTCAAAGGAGATGTTAAACCCAAGAAACCAAAACAAGAGGACCACCTCACACACATCCCCTTCAGGCTCAGAGAGATAATGAAGAGCAAAGACAGAATGAAATCGGGACTTTCGAAGAGCAAAAAGCTAAAAAAGGGTGAGTACAAAAGTCCCCACTCGATTATGCACGCGAGACTGCTTTGTTTACTACACTGTTAAATCTGCTGAATTTATGTGTCTAGCCATCTCCTCTCAGCGTAAGCCAGATAATTCCCTGGATGAAGACATACCTGTCCCACATTTCAAGAGGGGAAAGCAGGAAAGTGAAAAAGCATATATACGGCGCATGGAGAACGAGACAAAACACGTCCTCTTCCTCACCAAGAACCAAGTGGACAGAAAGCCTGAGCTGGATGCTGACCAACAAGAGACACCTACAGACAAGGGCAAGTCTGACAAAAAGAAGGAGTGAGTATGCTGTGGTCTGTAATTTTGTCCAAAATTATGTTCATGCTACAAACTCTCCTCACTGATTCTTCCACTGTACATCTATATCATTTCTCTCTGGATCCATATCACAAACATGAGTAAAAGCTTTATTTTTCTCGACAGCATGTTATGCAATAGTTCCCCGGTGAAAGAGACATTGAAGGAAGTTTTGAGTGAGAATACCTCTGCTGACTTAAAAGCAGCTTTAATTGAACTGCACTGAGTCGGCATCTTTTCTTGCTGATTACTGGGCCATTACACCTGGTAACATTTATACATTGTTTTCAACCCAGCACAGATCTTGCTGCTGCAGTCCCACTGATGAATATCCAGACCACATTGGTGTGTGTTAATTTGGCACATGTCAAGCATCTGTGCGGTTTGCAGCATGCAACAATGCATTCTGCATCCATGCAAATCCTCACATTTTGCCATGTTGGTAATATACCAGTTCAGAGGATCAGCTAGGCTATGTGTACAGCTCCATTCTTAATATTTAAGGCAAGTAGTAAAGGATAGCTGACTCAATTTCGTAATGCATTTTTCTGGACTCTGGTTGGACAATTTAAAAAACAAATCACTGCCACTTTGTTGTGGTTGAGAACAAATTTGTGTTCATGCAGCAAAAGAAAAGTGGACATATTTTGCAAAACTTGTGAATGTGGTGTGAATGATTAGCTCTTAAAGAAGCACTACTAAACTTTTACATATTTTCTCGGTGAGGCACCTTCTAGCAACGCCTAATTCAGCATCCATTTTGCATTGTAACTGTACGCTTTACTCCAGCAAGTAAAAGTCCATCCGATGATGACGCTTGTCTTATCTCTTGCTCTGTTACTTTCTGTCTTTCTTTTCCTCTCTCCCTCCAATAATGTCCTCTTGCGTGATGCATGTTCAAAATAGCCAGTGTGTTGATATCCAGTTGCTAGTGTGTGACGTATTTCATAAAGCTAAACTCGGTTGGTATATGATGTTCCAGGCTGGACAAAAACTATTTAGAAACATGTTCTTTTTAACATGACATGGTAATACTTTAATCCATCCAGCTGCATTTTAATCTCTGCTATTCTGATGTTTATTATGATAATAATAATAATGTAGTAAATAGCCCGTTCCAACAACTTGCAGGTGATCAAAGTGCTGTACAAAAGCTAAAACATCACTGAAACATAATACATCAAAGCAATTATACTAGCAAATACAAAACAAATATTGATGAGTAAAAACAAGTAAACACTGAAAATAATAAAACATAAAAGAGTAAATGGGAGAAAAACCAACCGAATAAAATAATGATGAAGGCGTCACCACACAACTGGGTATTAAAAGCAATCGTAAATAAATATTGAATGTAGATAATAATGTTTTATGCTTTCATTCAAGTTAATAAGTATTTGCTGTCTTGCTACAGGTACGATAAAATAAGGCTAAACAAGCTGCAGCTAAAAAAGCTGAACAAACAAGAAGCCAAAATGGAGAAAGAGATGTTTGTAGGTAAGGAAAACGGGTGTTTCATTATGAAGTAGTAGCTAGTGGTGGAGCTCCTGGTGTAATTTGCAATCTCTGTATGTTTATTCTGGTAAGTCCTGCTAGCTGATTGTTTCTAGCCACAGTTTATCAGAAAGGTATCGTGTCCCTGGGCCTTGATACTTCCATTATCAGAATAATATCTTCATGAGTGAGTGAAAATAGATTTAAAGATTACAAAGGTTAATTTATGCTGCTCTATGTTGAATTTGCCCTTTTGATTTTGGAGGACCTAAAGACTGTTTGATAAACCAAATCACTAGCTATTTTATAAGGTGATAATACGCCATGCATTGGAATTATTTCCTGTTAAGCTGCTCCAAAGTTGCTACAAGCATTTGATACAAGCAGGTAAACATACTAAGGTTTGCTATTTGTGAAAGTTTTTACACACGTAATCAATGATGTCTGTTTTTGTAGATTATGTTCCCTTTGGTGAAGTTGCGTTGGCTCCACCATCACTGAGTGCCAAACCCAAGAAAGCTCAGGAGAAATCTCAGGTGACCTCCCTGTGCACTGACCAGTTGTTATCGTTCCATGTTTAATGCCTGAGTTAGTAGTTATCTGTACCTTTTCTCTACTTTCTGACTGCAGAAGTCACCAAAGGAGCTGCTTCTCAACTCTCTGCTGGGTCACACCGCAGCCTCCACAGCCAAGCCCTCCATGGCCCGGCAGAGGCTCATGGAGGAGGAGAGGCAGCGCGTTGTGGAGGCCTACCGTCAGCTGAAGAAACAGAAACAGCAGCAGCATGATGCCAGGACTTCTAGTCTGCGAAAACTCACAGACACGGAGTGATGTCACATGTCACTTAAATGATGGACTTCTTTTTGTTGCAGTCAGGAGAGATTACTGCGACAAGCAGTGATGAGCAGAAACGGGGGGAGGGGAGGGGGGTCACCAGGAGGCGGTTTGCGTCATTCTGTTGTTGACGTGCCAGGTGGGAATCACAGTTAAAATAACTTTCAGGGTAAAATGATAGTTCTTGTGCTTAAAAAGTAGTAAAATACATGAACTTGAAACCATCATGATTACGTCACACATGGCTTCTGGAAAACATCAGCACATAGGAGGCCTTTGTTGTCACCATGTTGGATGTTTACTTTGCAAGAGCTCATTTGCATTTACAATACATTCATCCATGTTTTGAATGTTTTGGTAAATATAATGGCTGCATCTGTGTGAAATGTACTAAATGATAAAGGTTATTTGAATAAAAATGTAACCCTTGGGTTGTTCTGGTTCTGAGGTCCCACTAGATGGCAGTCCTTTTGAGAGCTGTATTTTTTTTATTTTGTGGAGCTTACATAAAATGTGAAGTAAAAAAAAAACAGTTTAATGGAATATATTCATGAATCTTTAGCTCATTATTCCACCTCATCTATATCAGCAGATAGATTATTTTTCCTTTTAATTACGTACGTAAGTACACATTTCTTATCATTGTTGCTTCAGGAGTTTAAGTTCAAACAGGTGTCACCTCCAGGCTTACTGAGTTGCTGTTTTCAGACTTTATTATGTTGTGATCATATGACTGGCTTTCAATCTACAGTTTGTATATTAGTGGTGAACATATGCTTGTTAACTTTTGGAAAGAAAGTAAGCAATCGGATGTTTTCTTCTCTGTGAGTCTGATCTTGCAATAAATAAATCGGATTAGCCCTATCAGACGCAGAGCTCTTATGAGAGCCTGGCACAGCTCTTTACATTTGTAATCCTTTAAAGGTTTACCCTCATGAAGAAGGCCTTTGTTTAAATATTGGCAGCTCTACAAATTGAAATGTGTTGTTTGACATCTTGATCATTCAAAGCAGCTTGGGTCCAAAAACATGTTTGTTTGGTTTTTCTTTTAGCAGTGGTGAGCATCTCATTAATGTCCCTGGATGGTGTTACCATGTTATTCTGAATAACTATTATCTAGTTTGTGGGTTGGGTATATTTAATCAGCTAACTGGTAAGACTCATTTATTTCCCTGTCTGTTTGTCCTGCGAGTGTTGTCACAGTGACAGAAATATTTACAAAATGGAGACAGCTGCATGCTGACTCCCTTGCGCTGAGCACATCCACCACTCATCATGTGTGCAGGACAGCTACTTATGTTATCAAGGGGTTTCCAGTCGCTGCATGCGATGTTTTGGATTTCAGCTCTTGGGGTGCAGACTTAATGCAAAGAATAAAATCTCAACACTTACACTCAGGCTTTCTTGTCCAGTTTAGCACTGCTTGATTTCCAGTTCATGATTCATTTCTTTTACAAGCAAGTGCCCCTGGCTGCTGACAGCACAAGGTGGTGGGAGTAATTTGGAGAGAGCAAACTCAGGCTGCTGCTAGGCAGCCACAGCTCCCTCTGAAGCTCTTTAAGTTTATGTACGTGTGTGTGAGAGGGATTGGGAGACAAATTAGATGGAAATAATTGTACCCGTCCATGTAGAAGGTGGGCAACTCATTGTTAGTCAAAGCAGTTGTAAATGGTTATTTGTTTAAGGCATTTATCAGCAACGGTACAAACCAAATATGAACGTGTTAGTGTACACTTAGTAGTTCTAAGAATATTATCTCCCTAAATTCATTACACAGAAAGCACATTGTTGGAATTTAAGTCTTGACAACATCGTAACATAATGTGAATCTTTGTATCACCAAAAATAGTTTCCTTCCTTGAAGCGGTGAAAATCCCTCTGCCGCAGTGTGACAGCCTGTCTCAGCGTGTGGCAGCAGATGGGGCTTATCGGGGCAACATATGTAAACATCTGCTCTGACCAGAACAGTATTCCTGGGGACACTTCCTTTTTTAGTATCCCACTCCCAGTTCCCTTGTGAGTTCTTACCTTTCACAGTGCAAAGAGTCAACACCCACACAGGATTAAAGTGACTTTTATAGGTTTAATAACTTAGAATTTACACTTTTACATAAGACGTTTTGAGAATCCAAAGCCCTAAAAATCCTGGCTTTCAGGGAAAGTGTTAATCACCGCAAGTAAACAAAGTATGTTATTCAGTCGTGAACAGATGAACATATTCCAGGCTGCACAGTTATGACAAGAAAATAATATCGTGGTTAAATTAAAACTTTATAAGTTGCAGTTAATTACACAGCAAACAACTTAGTCTGTTAAATGTGTTTAACTCTGAGTCGTCTTCACTGTTTCACTATGGTGACGCAAACCTTTTATTCATAGCTCTGCTTTAGATTTTAGATTATGAGAAAAGTCAGAATGAAAAAGGCACAATTTTAGCTAGTTGATAAAGTTATTACCAGATAAGTGAAGCTACAAGAGATGCTTTTTTTATTATCATAGAGTATGAAGAGCTTATATAAAGAGAACACAGCCTGAAATAGAAAAGCTGAGGCACATATCTGTTACATAATTATTTTTTTTTAGATCTTATTCGTTTTAGTCTTAGATGCCTTAATTCATCCATATTAAGAGTTGTTACAAGAAACAACTATGACAAGGTTGTCTTCTATTGAAGCACTTAGGATTATCATAGATTACCTTATTTATGATACTTGTGCAAAAAGAGCAGACAGTGTGCACATATCCAAGGAAATTTGTAAGAAAAGGTGAATCATATTACTGCATTCTGCTGAAAAACATCCTCCTAAGGAAGAACAACGGTGATTCATAACAGGAAGTCTGAAAACGAACCCCTGGTAGAGATTCGTTTCACGAACAGTTGTGTAGATGACCGTCTGTCTGCCAACCTATGAAAGTCCTTGAGATGCTAACGACTCCACTGAACGAGAAAGGGAGCTCCTACCACTTCCTGGATTCAAAAATGGAGCTTTGGCTCTCGGCATCATCACACATTGGTCTGCCTGTGGAAAGACACATAGCGGTGACTACTGTACATGCGGTTAAAGACATTTTTTGTTATATGAAATAAAATGAACACACTTACCATTGTCAGACCTTTGGCAATTAGGGCTAGTTCCGTTGGCTGGTACACACAACTTCGTAGCTGACCATTATAAACCCCATATGGAGACACTGGCTTTGTGGATTCTGGTTAATACAGTTAGCAGTTAGAATGAGTTTTATATCATTTATATTTGATAAGAGACTTTCAAACAGCTACCACCAAACAGCACACTTACATCTGGATACTTGAAAGGTCTTCAAACTTAAATGCACAGGTGTATTATGTTTAAAATGTGTCCCACTCTTAAAATACACATTGCAGATAGACTGACAAAAAGCTCGATCTTTGATTTGTACTATTTAAAAACAAACATTAATATTTTGTTGCAAGAAGCATGAAAGCATCAATGCAACCAGCACTGTTTGATTAAAAACTTTCTTTGGCTTTCTTGTAGCACATGATCATGTCATAAAGCTTCCCTATGTCTGGAATTATTGCTGGTTGACTGAAAATATAGCATTTAGCAGGGTGATGTAAGATGAAAATGCTGTACCTGCTGGTGCTTCATCCATAAAGAAAGCTTTATTCTCCATGTACACATTCTGTTGTGTTGGTTCCGGCTCTTTCAGGATGTTGTCGTACACAATGCTTCTTGCAGGATAAACATTCTCTCCATCATGGGGCTGCTCCTGGTCTGGATCCTCTTGTGTCAGTAAGCAAATTTCTGGGATTGTGTAGAAGAAAAGGAACACCCAGGCATTTGACACCACTGCCACCGCCAGAGTAGGATCGTCCCAGCTGAGATTCCCAACCACTTGGTTTCCGTAGATGTACATTGCAATCCAAGCAACCCAGATGGCCAAAGTGAAGAGGCCTGTGACCAGGATGAAGACTCCATCTCGACGCCACTGCTTGTGCTTGTGTGTCAGTGAAGGAAAAGGCATCAACACAACAGCTAGCAGCAGAACCATTACATAGATGAGGGCCATTACAAAGTCATGATTAGCAATGGTGCAGGACAGGTCAGTGACAATAAATTCCTCGGATGAGCTCCCGGCTACAGTGATTATGAGCCATTCTGTGTTGATGATCACCTCAACAAGCCAAAGACTCAGAGCTCCCAGCCATAACATCCAGCTCCTGGGCCCATGGCCTCTTCGTTGCAACAGGGCCAGCCACAGCCCATGCATCACCAGGCAAGCTAGGCAGCCTGCAAACAGCACCCCAAACAGGAACCTCCGAGCAGCACAACTTGTGGAGTACGGGGCCACAATAAAGGCAAAAGTCAGTCCAAACAGTCCCAGTGTAAAGACTAGAATGCTGGCCTGTAGAGCCACCATACCCTTTCTCTTCTTGTCCGTCACAAAAGGTAAGGAGGCCATCAGAATGGTAAATAGGACTAATGAGGTCACCACACCAGTAGCAGCAATGGCCTCCACCACAACTCCCCACAGTGTGGTCAGGTCACAGAGGTTATAATAAATGGAGCTGATACTGGAACCACACCCTTTTGGAGCTCTTGTTGGATCCATTGCTTCACTGCAGGTTTTTGTTCAAATGCTGCAACACAAATAGAAGATTAAACATGCATGCAAATACTGAAGTTTATTGCATCCCTGATCATATCAAATAAATGAACATAGCTCCCGACTGCATGTATCTGGAAAACATGCAAAGTTGTTAGTTCTCATAACACAGTATTAAACAATACTATGCACATACTAGGCTGACGCAGTAGAATCAAAGAACAAAACTTCTCATTTTGTGGATTCTAGCTGTCAAATTAACATAAATCCAATTAAGTCTCTGAAGAATCCAGGGATTACACATTGTTTCTCCCTAAGGCTTTAATTAGGCCAAAAGATGGTGTCATTCTGTGGTGACTTTTACTCACAGCTACCTTTCAATTATAATAATTTTAACCATGTTATATGATATTCCAGCCAACATTGTTCCTGATTGTTGTTTTCAGACAGTTTTACAGAAAGGTGAAGCATCAGTAACGTCAGGATAAAATATAAACACAGACAGGATCATGTTTGGTTGAATTGGTTGATACTAAACTTGTAAATGAACAAATAACAGAAAAAAGTGCTTATAAATGTTCAACGTAAATTAATTCTACCATCAAATGATATAATCGGAGAATACAGGTGCTGGATAACGATGTTGGTTTGAATTTATGAATTAAATGAAAATGTTCTTGTGTTTTCTTTTATTGAGCTAACCATGTTTCATTGTTCTGCAAATATAATAATAAAAGTTTCTTTTCTATTCTCTGTTGCTATCTTATCAAAAGGAGATCGTGAAAACTTCACGCTTTGAAACGTTGAAGTTTGAGTTAAAAAGCTTCCGCGCTGAAAAAAAAAACTCCTCCGCTTTTTAGAATTGATCCTTTTATTGAACGGATGAAAAGGTGACATTAAGATTAAAACATTGGCATCACTAATGTCCAGAAGTTGAAAAAGGCAGGGATTTCTTACCTGGACGAGCAGTGAGAGCAACTGGTCGCCTCTCCAGCAGGTACCACCTCAGGTAGATTCACTCCGACTCCAGAGAAGAAACCAATTTTCCTTTTCCAAAATATCGAGGCTTTCCTTTTGAGTTTCACATACACCTCATAAATCTTTCGACCTGTTTCTGAGAGTTTAAGTATTCTTTTATTTGCTTTTCCGGGCAGGATCACGAACAGCACTCCATCCCTCCTCCTCGGTTATCCATCCATATTATGATTTATTTACCACCGGACCCCAGCAGAAGGTTAGTAGCCTGTACGACTTTTTCCAATGACTGAGTTCTAACTACTATGCTTCTTTATCCAACCTCTGTGGTGTCTGCAGCTTTGCATATTCCGTGAGATTAGCACCCGGCCTATTCATTTGTTTCTGGCAGCTTAAGCAAAGAATGGGACCACTCACTTCTCAAGTGGGCATTTACACTTTCATCTGACTCGATTGACATACAAAAACAGCTGATGATTAATGATTTCAAGACTTTCAGTGATTTGATCAGAGTCCCCCCCCCGCTTTTCAGACATAATTAGCTTTCTTTACTTAATTGAAAAAAAGTTAAATTTAAGATTAATTCCTTTTTTAATGTCATTAAGTGCTCATTTAATGACAACAGCTCTATATATCAAACAATCTAATCATTGCTGCCTCTGCTTATAAGAACATGCACACTGCAATCATCATCAGTGTGTCTGAGCAGAGCCACCTGGTGGAAAATATATTTTATTCTGGTTGACTGCTGTTTTCTTTTTTCAGTGTACATGGTCGAATGAGATTACAAAACATAATAGATTTTTTTGATTGATCCGTTAGAAGGCATGTCATTTAACAACCATATGATAAAGCAGAGCCTTGCAGCTGTCATTGATTTTGAGCTTTTAGAGTATTTTAGAAAATTTCTCCCCAAAACAGATGCTTCCAAATCTGATAACTGCTGAAGAAAAACGTGAAACTAAAATATTCCATGGAAGTAAAACTAAGATAATCATTACATCCCAATTTTTAAGATATTTGCCTTAACAAAGTCTCCAAACTCTCTGTTACTAATTCAGCTGCAAAACTCTGTTTTAACCAAAAAATTGTTGTCTCAATAGAGTTAGCTTATACAATTGCTAAATGGAATCTACAAACTGTGCATTTTAGCCATGTAGATTAGCAAAGGTTTTCATAATAAGGATGCTCCAATTTTTAGAATGCAGCATATCAGCATATTGCTCACTATCTTATTTTCTTTCTTTAGATTTAACAGCTGCATGTACACGCATGTTAACATGTAAAGCAAGCATTAGGAACCAAATCCATGTGTTTTGGAGACCTGGTCAGCGAGTGCATTCCCTCAGGGCTCGGCACTAGAGTAAGGTCACTGAGGCTACAGCTCTGGCACTCAGCCTATACCTAACTTACTGTTTATACTGCGTGATGGGGCCCCCTGTGGTGTATTGATCCCTCAATGGATCTCCTCCCCGGGGGGAACTCTCAAACAGCCAACAGCTTGTCAATCACTCTCTTTGCATTGTGGTCCTGTTAGATTCTTAATATAGGTTAAATCAAATGAGAAAGCAATGTCACCTTAATGAAGGTCATGTCCTATCCAAACGCACGAAGAGGGCTTTGTGTAAATCTCATTGTTTGCATGTAGACACTGAAAGTAAGACAGCTAGAAGTTTCTACCATATATGATCCTGTGCCTTGTCTGTGTTGTTCGGTCCAGTTTGTTGCAGCAGGATTCATTAGGGCGCTTTGGAAGCACTGCTCTCCTTTGAGAACATGTCAGGTTATTCATAGCAGTGGCTCAGGTTAGGGTCTCAGAGGACATTTCTTCTCCTGCATTTTTACTGCAGCCAGCTGCCCTCAGGGCACCACCACAACCCAAATTCCTCTGAAATGATGTCTCTCTTTGTCTTTCTCAAACTAGGTAGACAGAGATCTATTTAAAGCACATTTATCAGGTCTTGTTAGTATAAAAAATGTATTGTGAGGGGACTGATGTATGGTCAGATGCATTTTTCAAGAAGATTTTAACAGAAATCTCAATATTAAATTGTACCTTTGAATGACAGATCATTGCTAGCTCAAAGGTGAATAGAGGCTAATTTAAAGAGTCCTGTAAACATCTGTTTGAGCTCTGCAGCCATGACCAGAGGTGTTATGTATTGTTGTGACTGTCATTTCACAATCAAACATACTTCTGTTTTAACCTGCATGTTACAGATTACACACTGCGTGTGATCCTCATGCGGTATGGACAGTAGAGCTTAGCTTTACCATTACAGTATTTTATTGATTAGGAGGTAAGCGTGTTCCCTGCAAGCAGCACACCATCAAAATCCAGCAGAATTTCATATTACAAGTATTCATAGTCTCCCATGGTCTCCATGCTTCATGATGAAAAAAGTGCTTGTGAAAACAGACTTACATGTCCACAATGACGCATCATAGGAAATCATAATAGCTTCTAGTGTTTTATGTTAAATAAAATCCTGTTTTTCAATGTGGTTAACTTTGAGAGACTCTATTAAATCCTAACTGGCACTTAGGTTTGATGGACAAGGCTTGCTTTAAATTGATGAGTCCACCCAGCACCAATGAAATTATCCTCACATTAGTAAGATTAGCATGCCATCTGAGAAATATGCGCACTCAGCTGAAAAACTGCCCTCTTGATGGATTATGAAATTTGACTGATTGCAGTTGGTTACACATATTAGAACTTCAATTACTTTTGGCTGATAGTCTCAATGGCAACTGTGGTAATTAGCTGGTGTAATTAAAGCACTGATTGTACTTAACTTATGCATCGCACGCTAAGTTTTCGACCCAGAGATATGCCACATTTTGAGTGCCATTCATATGGGGAAACAGTGTTATTATTGATTCTTAATAGCACCAAACCCCCACTGACTTTTAAAATATAAAACATTAAGCTGAGTCCTTGGCTGGCGCGGTGCCACTAATCAATGCCATGTAACATCCAAAAGGGAGAAATTCAAAATCAAAGCTGTCGCTATAGCAACGCCCCTGCCAGATTCCACCAATCAATGGAGTCCGTGGGGTTGTGAGATGCGCCAGGGAAAGGCCAGCGTCCTACATAAAGAGTCCAGGACAGGGAGCCAGGCGGCACACAGGGCAGCACACCTTTCTGCACACAAACGATCAGGAGAAGAGTGGCGCCGAGAAAGAAGGAGAGGGGAAAGGACAAAGGAAACTGAGAAGCTGTGAAAAACTGAGAAGATATGGTACGCTCATGTGAACGAGAGATTCCTGCCTGGGTCTATGTGGGCACCCTGCTCTTCTTTGTCCACTTCCATTCTTTCACAGTCAGCGGAGGTAAGGTAACAAATAGTCAGCTACATTTTTTTGTTATCAAAGGGTCTTCTTTCTATTGTTATTATTATTTCCTAACCAACGATGGGAAGATGTATTGTTCTATTTCAGTCCACCTACTACCATACCGCCAGTGGTAGTGGGGCACAGCAGGAATGTGTGCCTTGTGTTGAGCCTCAGGGCAAGGATGTATATTTATTCTACCACACATCCTGTCCTCATCTGTTTGTCTGGGGTCAGGTCCATTTATCATCTGGCTTTGTGCCATCTCTAATACGGTGCTGTAAAAGCACTAAGAAAAGGCTTTTTTTTTTTTAATTATTTTTCTTGAAACAGAAGATCATAGTTTGCCGGATTTTGGAGTTAATGAAGGCAACATTATACTGCTGTCAAACTCATCAGTCCAATGTATTTTGGGGTGTGTATGAATACTTGATTGTTTTCAGCTCTTCTCAGCTGGAGTGGAAGAGGCAGTGAAATATTCTTGATAAGTTTTGTTTTTTTAATAAGCAGGTGTGAATGTCTGCTTTCAATAAAATTATTAAAATGACAGTTTTTGCCACAGAATGTGAAATAAAGGTTAATTATGTAACACACTGTATTTTCTCTATTCCCCTGGGTTTGGAGAGTTTTCAGTTAGGCACACTGTGTCAGAAACATTTGTCCGCACACATCCTCACACACTCTACTATGCTCAGCTGGCTTGGGGTGCTGGCTAGCTAATTGGAGAAAGATTACTTTGAAGTGGGGGCATTTGATTGAGATGGAGAAATGAAGACTGTGAGACATCACAGGGAGCCAACCGTGCTCCCCCTGTGTCTCATTAAACCCCAAGTAGCAGACCAACAAGACTGCTGATGGCTGTGGAAGAGCAGAATGGAAACAAGGACTTGTCAAGCTGAGTCTTTCATGTGGCATTCTCTAGTATGTGCCACTTGTACTTAAGCTCAAGAGGGCACATAGAAGCAGCCATCTGCAATGGTGCTGCAAACTCAGGATTCTTTTCTGTGCACCTGGCATCTGAGGTTTTCTGAGTCAGCCACCTGGGTTGCTGCTCTCCTTTTTCTCTATTAATTGAGAGCAGAAGAAGAAAAAGATGTTCAAGTCGTCTTTTTCCTTAAGTTGTGGTTTCATAGAAGAAATCAGATGTGCTTTTCCAGTTCTTGCTGTGTCAAATATGATTTAATCTGCAAAAAATTAAAGCAGTCTAACAACTTTTGTGCACAATTTCCTCTGCATGTGAATGGGGATTTTTGTGTTTCTGACTAGTTTTTCCAAATATTTTTCCCCACAGCTCCCCTGAAGCAGGAGACAGCACTGGATAATGGTGCCACCGTGCTGAATCACTCCATGAGTTTAGTGAATCGCATGGAGACGCTGCTGGCCATGGGGAACAGCAGTGATGTCACTCTGCGGGTCCAGACCATCAGCACCGATGAAGTGAAAGTGATTCAAGCCCACAGCCTGGTTCTAACCCTGCAGAGTGACGTGTTTGAGGAACTACTGCTCAGCCGCAACAACAGTGCTCTGGTTTTGACAGAGACCCCCGAATGTTCTGCTGTCTTTGATAAATTTGTCAGGTGAGGAGCTCTGTGGCATGTAAGCATCTGTCAAGCATTGCTTTACCAATTAAAACAAAACTGTGCGTGAAGCATATGAAAATGGTTGTAGATGCAGTTGTATTTTTTACAAGTTAATATATGTAGCTCTCCAGCTTTCAATTCCAGTCTTGCGAGTTACTCTAAAATTACACCTGCTGCTTGAAGCTTACAGTCTAAAGTCAGAGTGTTTGTGGGTTTTTTTCTCCCAGTGACTCAGATGCAAGGAAAAAAATAACACTTGGTATATACAGTAGTACACCCCCTTTTCTTTCTAACAATGCTTTTAAAAATATCTTTTGCAGGTATCTGTACTGTGGGGACATCTCAGTAAGGCTAGATCAGGCAATATCTCTGCATAAGCTGGCCAGCAAGTACCACGTTTGGGGCTTGCAGCAAGGTCTGACCCAGTATATGACTCAACATCTTTCCAGTGATTCGCCCACAGGCCATGTGGTTAGCTGGTACAACTATGCACTACAAATTGGGGACATGACCCTGCAGGACAGCTGTCTGCAGTACCTGTCCTGGAACCTGTCTTCTGTGCTGCAGAGCGGAGAGTGGCGCTTCATCAGTGAAGACCTGCTCCTCTCCTTGCTCCAACGCTCTGACCTCATTTTGCAGAGTGAGCTGGAACTCTATGAGGCCCTGGAAGGCTGGATTAACCTGAACCAGCCTGTCAGCGCGACAGTGGAGACTGCCCTAAAGGCTGTTCGATATGGCATGATCCCCCCTCAGCATCTGTTCCGCCTTCAGAAGCAATCACCCCTGATGGTGAAGTATTATGAGTCTATCCGTGATCTCCTCTATTTAGCTTTCCAGTTTCACTCTGCCTCACCTATTCAATTGGCCAAGTACTTTGATGTTAATTGCAGTATTTTCACTCCCCGTAACTACCTGTCCTCCTCCTGGGGTTCTCCTTGGGTCATCAATAACCCTACCCGTGATGACCGTAGTTTCAGCTTCCAGACCCAGCTTGGGCCCAGTGGCCATGACTCCAGTAAGAGAGTGACCTGGAATGCCCTGTTTTCCCCTCGCTGGCTCCCACTCAGTGCCAGGTCAACTTATACTGAACTGGGTGCCATGCAGCCCACTCGTACAGATGGAGGTCGACCTCGCATCATTGTAACACCAGCCACCTCTAGCCCAGACTTCGCTGGTGTAAGCTTCCAAAAAACAGTAATTGTGATGGCAAGACAGCAAGGAAAAGTGGTTGTACGTCATGTCTACAACTTCCACCAAAGTACAGAGGAGGCTGGAGATTTCTTAGTCGATGCTGACCTGCAGCGCCGTGTATCGGAGTACTTAATTGACAGCTCCCTCTATCTGCATGTTGTAATCAAACCTCTCTACCATTCCCTCCTTGTTGCCAGAAAGTAAAAGCAGGAATTTGCTTTGGCTTCATCATCAGTTATCCATCCACACAATCACATGCACATATTCCAAAGTATACTCATATCACAGCACATGTGAATGTGTCAGATCTGTGATAATTATTATTTTGTGAATTTTCTTGTCTTCCAACTGGTATCTGAATAAATGAAAGACTCTAAACTCGACAGCTCTGCAGTGATTATCATGGTATTGATGCTGTTTTTGTTTTGTTTTTTTCAATATTTCATGTGTACAGGAAGAAAAAAAAACACTTCAATGTACTGTATTTGTTCAGGTATTTTACAGTGTGATAGTTTTACCCCTAAATTTATAAATCTGTTATTGTTAATGTTGTTTAAATAGGTGCTATCAGTGTTTTACTTTAAAATAAACTGCTATTGCTGTTAATTTTATGCATTTCTCCATTCGACAGTATAGATGATTAGTTTGTGACACTTATATCCTATGGAACAGCCTCATGCACCATTTCAATCTTGAAAACCAAAATGTGTTTAAGTGCAAACCCATAACCAGTTTTCCTTTTTATGATATAGTTGTCTTGCAAGACATTACAAACTGTAGGCTTTTACAGAACTCATATTTACTTTTCTTTCTTTCTTTCTTTCTTTCTTTCTTTCTTTCTTTCTTTCTTTCTTCTCTCTCTATTTTATCTAGCCTATACCTAGAAATAAAATCCACCTATCAAAATGGTGACAATAATGTATGATAAAGGACAAAACCTGTAGTGATCTGTAAACTATTTCCCAAATAAACTTTGATAAGGCAAAATTAAAGTGTGACTGACCAGAAGTGATATGTTTCTTGTGTTAAATGTCCTTTGTTTACGAGAAAGTGCCAACACAATTAAAACGACACCTCCCATGGGGCTTAGCGTGAGACAGGAAATACGTCATCACGTCGTTGGAACCTTCAGCTGTCAGACTTTGGCCACCCCAGTGCAGGTTTTGTTAGCAAACTAACGCGAACTGTCCAGCTTTATTTAAAGTTGTGCATTCATTTTCAAATCGATTTTTTAGCACGTGAGCTGGGTAATTGTGTGCTAAGCTTGCACGAGGACACATTTCTTGGTTTTAATCGCTGCTAGATCTTGCACCGCAAGCCAACGATCCTGAGCGGGTGTAAGGGTAGATGCAGGGAGGGAGGGAGTAAAAAAAGGCAAAAGTCTTTGTGCTTCCCTTCCCCCTCATCAAAGCAAAAGGGAAATGTCTGTATCCAAAGGAGGTAAGCAACCAGCAGGTAAGAGTAATTTTAGCCATTCCATTAAAAAAAAAAAAAAAAAAAATCGTGCACATGTTTTAATGATCGAGGTGCTGTGTGGCTAAAAGTAGATTGGCTAGCTTTGTGTGAAAAATGTAACCTTGCCAGGTGGAAACCTGCATGTATAAGTAGAGGAAAACGAAGCTAGCCAGCATGTCTTTCCTGCTATGTATGAGTGCATAAAGTCTCCATCCAACCTGATATATACTTTATAAATTACAGACGTGCGTATTGATTGTTTTTCCATTATTATTTTAGCTAAAGAGTTACACTCGCACCGCCTCGTTGAAGTTCCCGGGTTGAGGTTAGCTAACAGTTTTTACGACAATACAGGACTTTTGCCAAGCTGTAATTATGGAACCAGCGTGCCCCTCAGCTGGAAACCACTGTGTTTCGTTAAGTTTCTATCTTTTACTAAAGTAAAGCACATTGGGACCACAGGTGTTTGGCTGCTTTTGCTTCGCACCGAGTTAGCACAAACATATTTTTAGCCCCACGTTCATGAAAATGCATGGGGAAATTCCTTTATTTTTGAAAGGGGCGACAGTAATAAGGATCCACTATACTATGTCAAACACAGGCTATGCTGTGTAATTACTGTACACCATTGGAGAAGAAAAAAAAACACTCCTTGGAAAAATCAAGGTTCTTATGCGTCACACGCAGAGCATGATGATGATGTTGATGATGTCAATTTACATTTCAAGTTCACCGCTTGTGCTGTTACACAACCATACTAGCGTTACCATGGTCGGGAGTACACACCGTTTTGTGAGGGCTATGCAGATTGGCTGGGTGCTGCTCAGGCAATCTTTGGCCTACAATGGCATGTTTTCACTTGCAGCACTAATACCAAGTGTAGCCTCCCTTTGTTGACAGTTCACTGGTTTGAAGCAGGTATTCTAGCTGCGACACTGATGCTTTGCTGCTGTTTCCATAAAGCAAAATAAGTTTTGGATGTCTTTATGAACGTTTCTTTTTCGCTTGGCTCTTGGGCATTGCAGTGCTGTTCATGGCATTGCTGAGGCACGTTTGAAGAGTGGGTTCTCCTCTATAGCAGTGTAAGGGTGGTGTGGAAGATTATCTTTGCATGAGTCATCATTGTCTGTATATGGACCTTCTCTAAAGCGGGTGCTTCCTGATGGTGACTGGCCACACAGCTATTGACACTTTGATCCCATGCACAATCCAGAAATTCTTGTTCGCATTACGTCTGTATTGCTGGACTGCTGGGAATTTTCCACAGATTTTTTTCTTTTTTCCTCATAAGAATTAATATAGTTCTTGCATAGTTAATGAATATTTCAGTGGGGAAAAAAAGTGTCTGCACTTGGTCTGATATGAATCTTTATTTCACTCAAGTCAGCACTGCTGCTCTTCACTTTTTCCTTAGAAATTCTCAATCCTCTGACCTTTTCTGGGTAAGTTGTTATCTAATGTCATGTAATTTCCCTGTGCTGCTTTGATAAACTTTTTTTTTCTACTGACTGCAGCTGTGGCTGATGTCATGGCTCTATTATGTCCAGGGGCTCATTTTGAAGACCAGGCAGGTCTTGCAGCAGAAAGCTGCAGTGAGGCTGGCCTCTGTTTGCCCTAACAGGGACAGCAAGTGGGCCAAGTAAAGTGACATCATATTTCCCAAAGGGTCCTGACAGTTGCTGTGTTTTGAGCGGATGTGTCCAGTCTGACTCCCTGTGAGTCATATCCCAGTCCACAGCCTTAGCCACAGTGTCCCTGTACACACCAGGTGCTGGGACTGCTACCTGAGAGGAGATAGTATTTCAAGACCATTAATACTTTACAGTACACAAGCACTAACTCAGGCTTAAGCCAAACTATAATAATAGCTGCATATGCATAGTATAATTTAGTAGTTTTGCAACAGCATATGAAAATTACATGTGTAACAGCTTAAAAAACATGTAAATAATTTCAGTGCTGCACTGCTTTGTTTGCATGTTTCCTTTAGTCTTTTGCATGTGCAAAAGCCTATCTTATTTGTCAGGTCATTAGTAGCCTTTGAGTGCTCTAGCTTTATCCCACGTAGAGGAAATGCAAAATCTATTTTTGACTGGGCATGTGTGAGTAAATCACACTCAATCTCTCCCTACCACATGAGACTACCGTAGTCTGTCCAGACACCGTGGGCTTATTTTAGGCTTGCAACACAAAACGGATGTATCTAGGTTTCATTGGTGGGCTGCAATATCTAAAATCTTTGTTAAAGTGCACTTCCCTTCCAGCTTAATCTGGCAAGGAGGGGTTTACCCAATCAAACTTCCTCCACAGTGTGGTGGTGTGACTCACTCAGTGGGAAAGTCATCTCCAGTAATAATGATAATAATCCTAGCTTTTGCTGTTTTTTTTTTATGTAAGTCTAAACAACTTTTCATCACATCCTAATGGGTGAAACTGAGGCTTAGCAGTCCTAGGACACACAAAATAAGCTCATCTAAAGTATTCTGCCTTTTACTCACTCTCAGCAACAAGAACGGACTTGCTGAATGTGAGTGTAAGTGTCAAAAAGTGATTTGAGGTTGGTTTTTTTTTCCGTGTTCCTGCTGTGGTCTCTGTAGCTGTGTCATTCTGGCAGAAACTCTGAAACTCTTTTGGGAAGTCCCACAGACTGCTGGTAAACCATGTTTATGAATGGACTGATTTCAATGATTTCAACACAGAAAGGTCCCAGAGCTGTGTAGTTTACAGTACAAAACTCAAGTAGTAAAAAAAAAAAGAAGTAAAACATGTGAAACGTATGATTATGAAAGGATTTTTGGCCGTACTTTGGGGGAAAAACAAATCACAAGAAGAATGACGCTTCCTTTTGTTCTCCTACCCCTGCTCCATTTGAGTCATCACACCTAAGTTGATTAGTCATGTAGGCTACCTTCTCTGTAGCATTTGGCACACTAAATCTCCAGTGTGATAATAGATAATTTGCTGTTGTTTTTCTCAGTGGCAACTGCAAATTTATTGGGACTTTTGAAGAGCTACTAAGAGAATGGAGATAAATCCCACTTAGATAACATTATTATAGGTCATGTAGCTGACACCAAGTGGTTGGAATGTGAACTTAGGAACCTCTTTTGTGACCAAAGCTCAAATTTTAATTCAAGGTAAAAAACAACAACAAACAAACCAAAAAAAACTGCCTTGAGTTTGTAGATGGGAAATCTTGCTGAGCATTTTATTGCATTTTGTAGCTTAAAGTAGCTTGTTGGGGCTGCTACAAACTGCTTTATCACTATGCATCGGTCACGGTTCTGAGATGATCATTCTTTTTTTTTTAATTTTGTTTTTAAGGGAAAAAGAAGAGCCCTGGGCTGAGGCTGGCCAAAGAAGTGTTTACGTCTCCCTCACCAGCAGCTGCAGCGTAAGGCTCATTTTTTACAAAGGGGTTATACCTGAAACTGTACCAGTGCCACCAAACAGGATCATTAAAGTAGAACACTTGATACATTTGTTGGGTTTGTTTGTATCAGTAGATAGTACTTTCGGTAAGTAACCAGACACTGCAGTGCAAAAATATAGATATCTAACTTTTACATAGTCTGTCCACTAGAGAGCACTGGAAAGTTAAATATAAGTTTTAGTATATTCTTAGTCCTGAAAAATGATAATAACAAATAAATTGTATGGGATGAGTGTGATCTCAAGAAACCAGAGGTCACTGTTTAGTGAAATGCAGATCTTTGTTTTGTTTTTTGGGCAGAATTAGAGTTTTTCTGTTTGAAGGCCAGTGCTAGGAGATTGGTAGCTCTGTCTACAGACAGGATGCTGGTTGCATATTTAAAGTTACTATCAGGTTGTAAGCGATCAAACCCACTTAAACTTCCTGAAATCCACAATAGGTGTTTTTTCATTCAAGTGTTTAATTTAATCAGCATAACTAATACATGTGTCATTCCAACAAATCAGTTGTTTTTGCTCGTTTTTAAAAGTTGCTTTCTGTCTGCAGGCCCCCTCGAGATCTAGACTCAAAAGCTTGTGTCACAATAGGAGATCGGG
This sequence comes from Atherinosoma microstoma, assembly GCA_037177055.1. Classification (NCBI taxonomy): domain Eukaryota; kingdom Metazoa; phylum Chordata; class Actinopteri; order Atheriniformes; family Atherinidae; genus Atherinosoma; species Atherinosoma microstoma. Next base: position 14,579,529 of record JBBBVU010000022.1, on the reverse strand, counting down.
TAAGGCTGTGTTTTTCTGAAGCATGTTGATCTGTTTTCTGTTGTGCATTATTAAAACGTCTTAACCCCCCTGTCCAGAACTTTGTGGTGAAGGCAGATGATTTGGAGCAGATTGAAGAGCTGGGTAGAGGAGCATATGGAGTGGTGGACAAGATGAGACATGTGCCCAGTGGTGTTATCATGGCTGTTAAGGTAAGCTGAGGAGCTGCTACTGTTGTTTGTTTATTAATTAGTTTGTTTGGACCTTAGTTTGAAAAATCCATAACCAGAAATCTTTGTGGGATCTTATCTAATAAACACTGACTCAGATAACCTAGATCAATGAGAGGAGGTTGATGAATTAGAAACCTATGGTAAATCTGTGATGCTCGTGTCTCCAGAGGATTCGGGCCACGGTTAACAGTCTGGAGCAGAAGAGGCTCCTGATGGACCTGGACATTTCCATGAGGACCGTGGACTGCTTTTTCACAGTGACTTTCTATGGTGCCCTTTTTAGAGAGGTGAAACCAGAATACAAACCTCATTAAGTTATTACCGCCTTGTTCCCGTAGTTCTAATCATCTCTTTTTCTTTCTTCAGGGTGATGTTTGGATCTGTATGGAACTGATGGACACATCATTGGATAAGTTCTATAAGAACGTTATTGAAAAAGGCAAAACCATTCCCGAGGACATATTGGGCAAGATCACAGTAGCTGTACGTCTTTTTCCTATTATGTTACAGTCAAAAAGCAAGATATGGAAATTGCGCTTCTTCGCCCTTTTTGCTAGATAAGGAGAACATCCATTTGTGGTTTTGCTGGGACGTAATTACGTATTTGCAATAATGTACTTGTTAATAGCAGCTGGTTGCTTTTTCTTGTTTTATGAATAATAATAATGCTCATCAGATGGTTAAATGATTGTTTGTCAACAATTCATCATCCAATGATTCCCTTCAAAACCACAATCTGTCATTCTTATATTTCAGCTTGTAGATGTACTAAAAAGACGGGGAATAGATCATGAATGAAGTGTCAGAGCTTCATATTGAAAAATCGGCATATTAAAACATTTATCTAATTCTCTGTAGGCTGATGCTGTTTCAATTTCCATGTCACTCCAATGGTATTTACAAATTCCCAGCTGGACTTTGGAATGAAATGATGTCACCAAAGCTTCCAGCAAGCAAATTCAGTCTGCATTTTATTGAACTACATGTAGAATTTCCATTTTAATCACAGTGACCTAATTAAAGCTCAAGGTACATTGCATGAAAAGCTCATCGTTTTGTCCTCTTTGTTCCTTCTATGTACTCCACAGATTGTCAAGGCATTAGAGCACCTGCACAGAAACCTGTCAGTCATACACAGAGGTAATCAGAAGATCCAATGATCACAGTGTAGTTTTCAGGCTGTCGGTGATTTTTGTCAGTGTTGTTTTGCTATATTCTCTCTTACATCCCCAATGATGTCTGTGTCCAGATGTGAAGCCCTCCAATGTTCTGATCAACACTCAGGGCCAAGTGAAAATGTGCGACTTTGGCATTAGTGGACACCTGGTGGACTCTGTGGCCAAAACAATGGATGCAGGCTGCAAACCCTACATGGCGGTGAGTGGGGAAATGTGGAGAGTCCTCTGGTCTGTGTCATTACCTGAGTCTGAAAAGATGTTGCAGCAGTTGGAATAAAGCCAACTGATGCAACATTTGTTTTCCTTTTCTTTATTTTTTTTTTAAAGTGGAGATGTATTAACTACGTAAGAACAGTGTACTCACCTGTAGTAGATGGCGGTCAGGGCACTCTCAGATTGGAGAACATCCATGTTACATCACACTATTGCAAGCACAGTGTCTGTTCAGCGTATCCTGCTGATGATCAGCTTTAGAGTCCTTCAGGACTTGTGCCAGACTTGTTTGATAACTTACTGCCAGGCATTACTTTAAAAAGATTCAATCAATGGTAAGTGTTTGTGTTTTCCCCCAGGCTTTTCACTCATTTCCTGTTTGATAGTTTGTATTCTGTTGTTTTACAACCGATCAGCAGAAGAATGTGTTGAAGAGAAAACTGTACATCCAGTGACACTGGTCATCATTGAAGTGTTTCATTGTTCTGTCTGTTCTGATATTTCTTAGTAATTGTTTAGATTGGGATGATTAGCTCTTCTGTGGCCCTGTTTTGAGTAGATTTTAGCATAGGTCCCACATCAGAATTAATTTCTGATTCTCCAAACTGAGTGCTCTGACTGCTGTTGACTGCAGGACACTGACTACTTCATAACAAACTACTTTTAAAAAAAGTCCTGAAATATCCTTTTTGCACTTTCTGACATCTCGCCTGGATGTAGGCCAACTAAGCTGGCCATTAGTCCTGATTTATTACAATTTTGCATTGCATTTTGTGTCTGATACAGACACATAGAAAGTGATCCTAAATATGAGAGCCACATTTTATGCTCTAATCATATAACTCATGTTTATAATTCTTTACTTTGCAGCCTGAGCGGATCAACCCAGACCTCAACCAGAAAGGCTACAGTGTGAAGTCAGACATATGGAGTCTTGGTATCACTATGGTGAGGACAGTTGTTGAAAGAAATTTGATCTTTGTTCTACTCACAGACTATTGCTGAGGGAGGCCGGTGCTGCTTTTTTTCCTTTTTGTTATCCACGCTAATACTTGGAGTGTAAATGTAGATACAACATAGCAGGAGTTTGAAAACATCTTTTGTCTGCTAGATAATAAATCCTTTCATGTGTATTCAGTGTTTTGCTTGCTAGAGTTGCTCTCAGATATTGCTGACGCCAAACTGTAAATATTAGTTTAGTCTTATATAATCACAAGTTCTCCATAATCTAATCACAGTCATTCTCATATGACGATCTCAGCATAATATGTGTTTAATTTACATTCTTGACCACAAAATGTATTTCAGAGATTATAATGTCAGGCTGCCTTTTGACAAAGAATACTTTGAGTTGCCATAGTCTGTATTTAAAGTGCTACAAAGCCTTGACTAATGCTGAGTCATGATGACCCTTGACAATTTTCATAACTGCGCCACGCGGATGCCAGGTTATTGGCCGCCCCTGCCATCCTCAATTAATATATAACAGGGTTTACAGATTTACAGAACCTGTTTATTGATTTAGCCTCGACTTTTACTCTTTATTTGGCATCACATTTAGGATTTTTCCTGAAAAATTGGTCTAATATTCCATGACTAATGAAGTTCCATTCCATCCCATTTTCTGTACCGCTTAATCCAATTCAGGGTTGCGGGTGGGCTGGAGCCTATCCCAAAATTTACAGTACTGAATTTGTCCATCCATATAAAAAAAAAAAAAAAAAAAAGAGTTCAAATTCTTAAAGAATTTGAACATTTGAAAAAATGTTTGTATGCAGTCCTTGTTAAATCAGCCTTCATTTGTATTCTAGATCGAGCTGGCCATTTTGAAGTTCCCCTACGAGTCATGGGGCACCCCGTTTCAGCAGCTGAAACAGGTGGTTGATGAACCATCCCCACAGCTGCCTGCAGACCGCTTCTCCCCTGAGTTTGTAGACTTCATCTCCCAGTGGTGAGTCTCACACAAGCTGACATCATCACACCAATCATTATGCTACATTATAGTTCATGAGGAGAAACGACTCTGATGCCCAGCAGGGGGAAACATTTGCTCTTTTTTACTGAAACAAGTGCCATAAGTTTAACATCCCAAGCTGGTTTTATGATCTAAACTGTAAATTTTGCATTTAAAGATTTAAAAAAAAAAAAGATGTTTTTCTAAAACATAATCATAATTGCTGTTTTTATGTTGTTGTTTTTTCTTTTGCTTTAATCTACTTCTTTTTTTTCCATTACAGCTTAAGAAAGAAGCCAAATGAAAGACCAGCTTATACAGAATTAATGGTTTGTTCTTTTTTGCATTTCATTGGTACTCTAAAACAAAAAATAATTGTATTCTCTGCTTTGTCTCCAACTCCCATGCTGTCTCTGATTCTTGTTGCTGTCCACAAGAGGCCAGGCTTATTCCATTAACCAATCAAGACTATGATGTGTCTTTCTCATGTATATAGCAACACAGGTGTAATTTAGATTACTTGTCACAGATCATATTTCTAAGTGCTTTATTCTTCTTTTCATGCAGGAACATCAATTTTTAAAACTGCATGACTCCAAAGAGACGGACGTGGCCAGTTTTGTCAAGGTCATCCTGGACCACTGATGGGCTCCCTCCAGGCTCCACCTCATCAGCATGGGCTGGACCTGTCAGCAAATGAACCAATCGCTCTACCTTTATTTTTTTCTTTTTAAATTTCACTGGAATGACGGACTGTCATGCACCCACACACAACAGGGGGGGATGACCCAAAGACTGACAGCAGCCCAGCAGCACTGGTGTGTGAGAGCAGCGGTAATATGAACTTGTGTGGTCAACTGGAGAGGTTTCACTCCTCCTAGCTTCCTGTGCGAGCAGTTATCCCACATGACAAATATGAACTGAACCTAATTAGTTGTTTGTCTTGTTTTGTTTTTGGGGGGGGGGGGGGGGGGGGGGGGGGGGGGGGGGGGGGGGGGGGGGGGGGGGGGGGGGGGGGGGGGGGG
>JBBBVU010000022.1:14552512-14568647 GCA_037177055.1 Atherinosoma microstoma | reverse complement strand
CCAGGGTGTACCCTGCCTCTCACCTGATAATTGCTGGGATAGGCTCCAGCCCACCCGCGACCCTGCATGGATCAAGCGGTACAGAAAATGGATGGATGGTCAATCAGCAAGTTAAAGACATGGATATTTAACATTTTCACTCAGGTGAAATATGTTTACAATGCATAAACTGAAAGTAATAGTAATGACCTAAAAGCATAAAATGAATGAAACACAGTTAAAACAGAGCAGCATGTCAAGGAAAGTGGATGAACCAGTCATGTAAGCCTTGTAATTAGCACAGATACCAAATACTTTGAGTAAAAATTGTTACATACTGAGAAAAAGGTCCAAATTAGAATAACACTAAAATACAGTATATGTTAAAACACATACAGCATTTAAGAGGAGTATCTGAGTAAGTTTATGTGGCTACTTTTCAGAAAAATTATTGATCTCCTTAATAATTTACCACCATTGATTACTTGGTAAGAAGTTCACAACATTAAGAACATATTTGAATACAAACATGCTTCTTACACTTGTGTGCACTTATATAATGTAGGATGTAAAGTTCCACCCTTCTATGAAAATTCCTTTGGGGGAGTTCTGTGCTCTGTTGATTCAAAGGTTTGGGCGACAAAGCTTGTCCCTGAATTTGTGTTCTACAGAAAAGTAAATGCCTCAGAGGCTGTTGTACAGGATGAGGAAATTACATAATTACATTTCATTGAGATCTATGGACCTAAAAGGAGCCGGTGGCTTGGGAATGTTCAATGGATTTCTTTAATCTTCTCAGACTTCTAAATGCATTTGGCAGCAAGTGTTATATATAACATTTCTGGCTGAACAATGTGGAAGGGTCCTAGTGATACGTAATATTTCAATTTCATTTTTCCCTCAAAAACCTGCAAAATCACCAACAATTCACTCATGTATTTCCTATTTTTCAAATAATTTTCTGATGTAAACAAGTACTTTTTTTAATAATATAAGCTTCAGACTTAGGCTCGGAGGAATAGTGATGGCTATTTTTGCTATAATTTCTGACTTGTATAATTTTGAGGTGTATTGCTAATACAGCTTTTTGGTATGCTGATTATAGTATTTCAACAAACTATAGAAGTTTTACATTGATGTTCTTTGTAGAGTCCCTCCACAAATAACATTATATAGGTATAATCCAGGGCTTCCTTGTTAATCTAACTCTGGACAGAACTCTTGATTGTTATCAGTAAAATGGTTAAAGTACTGTGAACCAAAACTGATTTAACATTTCATATAAGCAAAAGGGGGGGTCGGGGTTGAATGACAGATATTATATGGTTTGTATTGAAATAACTCCCTGTGTGGATGCTAGTTCCTCTCTGTTGTACTGAAATGATACCTGGACAGCTTAGTGATTTGATAGTGTAGCCCAGATTAAAACATGTTGTAATTAAACCCTGAGTCACAAATTAAATGTATCCATTACAAATGACTACCAAAGCAAAACCTGAGATACTGGTGTGTTCCTGTGCTGTTTCTACATTGTGTGCTACATTGTGTGGCCTGTTAGTATGGGAAGACATCACGTGAGGGCAAATATTTTTAATTAATGCTCCTTATCAAAAACAAACAAAATAATATACCACAGCATATTTAATCAAAATAAGCAATGCTGAGGTTTTCTGTACTCTTTCTATTATAGATACAAATGCCACTCTGTTGATGGGACAGTGCTTCCACAGTTGTGTTTCGGCTTTACTTTGTGTCCTAGTTTATGGCCTCAGTGGCATGTAAGAGAGAGGGTAAAAGCAGAAGTTCTGCCATGTTCTGTTTAGTTAAGTGATGATTCCTCCTGGGAAATGCAGAGGCTTGAGCCACCATATACAGTATGAAACATTAATACAGCAATAATAGTCAGTAGGCTACAGTTGCTGCTATGAAGGGGGAACACGGAGGGTCTGTGTTGTTTACTGCATGATTCAGATCATTTGTACTATTTTAAAACCTGAGACAGCCAAAGAAGGTGAAAGTTAATATCTTCACATTCTGGAGCAGAAGTGCTGTGAGCTGATGTCAACAAGTGGAACAGCTGCAGGGAGTCAAGCTACTTTCTCCTGTCAACTCACAGCAGAAGCCTCAGCCCTCAACATCCGAAAGTGATCGCTGATGAATATTATTTCAGTGTAGTTCAGTTAACTTGTTAAACACACAGGGAATATTTCAGCCAGACCTAAAGAACAAGAAAATGATTTTTTTCCCCTGACCTCTCATCTCTCCCTTTCCTGATTACATAAATGTGTTTCCATGTTTCCATTGATGATCTCCAGCACGACAAGCAGCTATTGATCTACCAATTGTGATGTGGTAGGCAGCTGGGCAACTGTGAAACTGCTCACACCACTTAGACAGCTCAAACTGCTGGAATAGTTCCGGACGACACGAGTGAATGTGCTAGTTTTTGCAGTCTGCACCAAGACAAGCCTGCAGACACACAAATCTGCACAGACAACTAAATATTCTTATTTTAGACTTGCTAGTGATGTAGCTGCTAAATATGTAGCTAAGTCTGTTGGCTTGTTTCTCACTAAAGTTCAAACTGAAATAACTCAGCAACCTGTTTATCGGTTGCCATGAAATTTGGTATCTGTCATCTTACGAATGAAATTTAAAGACTTAAGTGCTTTGTCTATCAGTGGTATGTTAGCCCGATGATGTTGACGTTTAGCAAAGGGATTCTCAGGGTGTGCTTCTTCCTCGGTGGGTCAAGGTGGGATCACAGTTGAGTTTGGGGTGAAACCTGAAATTAAGTCTCTGATATGACTTGCTGATCTGCATAAAAATCATTTTAAAGCTACCAAATAATTTTAAGAGAAGTAGGATGTGACAAAATAGAGTAATAGAAATGGAGTTCCCACATTAATAACATGAGAAAATCAATATTTTCATACTTTGTTGGTTTCTAATGGTGGGAAGCAAAGCAGGCAACAAAGAGCAATGACCCCCCCCCCCATCTCGAACTGTTTTTTTCCTGAAGGAGAGCCTGTGTGCTTAGACCCCAGCTGGTCTTATGGAAACATTGCAGTCCCCAGTGAGAGTGAGTGCAGAGAGATGCATCTCATCAAGGGTGCTTTGCTGCAAGTCTGTGCCTGTTAATGCAAAACAACCAGGATGAAAAAAGAAGCCGACTGCTGAGGCATTGCTTTATATTTAAACCTCCACTGGTCTTCATAAAACGATGGGGCCTGGTGGAATCAAAAAGCTCATGATCATAATTTGTACCTCTGAGGATTTTATATTTTTGTACACTGTTACCATACCTTTACATCATCCTGCAGACAGACAAGCTGCGACAGTGCTGTCAGGTCAGATGCTCGGCTTGATTAAATTCAGTGTCATACACTGATGGAATAAAGTTTTTGATTGGCAGTTTACCAGAAATATCAGCTGTAGATAACAAGAAAATAAAGAAGATGCGTTTAGTGTGTCACCTGAGGGACTATTGAATATTGCAGTGACATTATAGTACTTTAAGGATTAAGTTCCACAATGGAAAAGTTGAAGGGCTTTCCTTCCAATCATATGATTTGTTTGCAGGAACAAAGCCAGCCTGCTACTCCTGCTTCATAGGCCTTTGTAGATCCACCGGGGAATGATTAGTGTCCATGTCCCTTAACATGCCCCATTCACTTTTTTTTTCTTTTGAAATTAGCGATGGAAAGTAATCGTCTCTCATGAATGGGATGATGTATTGTGTCTGAAATAGACCTGGCAAAGCATTTGACTTTTGTCCAGATTATTCCCAAGTCTGCCAATGTTTAAATGACACAAATAATCCGGGTTTCAGGGAAAAAGGATAATGTCGTATGTATCTTCTTTTAAAGTAATCTCTCAAGCTGGCAAAACAGTGCATCACGTGCACATTCACGCAGAGCCACAGCACGACAGGAGCATTATTCTAACTACTATTCTAGACCGTTACTTTTTCTTTTACTCGGTCAATTGTTTAATTCTCTCTGTCTTGACATGAGCAGCTTGACTTTCATGGCCAGGTCTTTGGGCTGCTGTCACAGTATTGGAACTGACAAGTAAAGTCAACAGATCAGAGCACAAAACCGAACCCTCAGGTGTAACTCTGAACCCTCTGTTTAGACCAAGAATGTCCTTAAGAGGTGTGATGCTCCTCTCCTGTTACCTGCTACTCTTATTAGACATGGAAAACTTGCCCTATTTTCAATGCCCCACTAGAGCAGAGATGTCTTCTATTACACATGTGGGTCTTGAATGTTGCATTGATTAAATCCCAATGGGGAAACCGGTCCTTCCTTTGCCACCATGCCGACAGAAATAGTGTATGTGTTTGCTGTTCCTGAAGTGCATACATGTGTTGTAGTTGTTTTACAATGTGTGCTATTTTAGGAGCAGATTTTGTTTATTGCTGCACCATCGGACAGGCTTTACACTGATAATACTGACAACATCATCATGTGGAATAACTTTTTTTTATTTCAATAAAAGACTGTGGAGATAAATTTCCTATCACATCAACCCTGGTATGCCCCTATTTTCTCTCCTCTTCTCCTAAGGAGTTTCTAATCAGAAGTCACATGTCATTTCCTGCAGGGCTTCTGTGGTATTGTTTTACTTATGGCAGACCTGCTTAAATCAAGCATAAGCCACCTCTGTAATCTCATGACAGGCAGGACAAGAGAGAAAATTGTGTTGTGACGTAACCAATAATCTTCTTGCAGGGAGAAAATGTGTTTTCAGCAAAATGAAGAAATCAGTTGTTATTTTAAGAATAGAAAGGCTGTCATGTCACGAGCAGGCAAAAGATTCTAGTTATGAATAAATGTAAACTTAAGATAACCTTCCTTGTCACCTATACATGAGTGAGGTTTGAAGCTCTTATATACACCAGAGGATTTGTTGTTCATAGAGAACAGCCTGGTCCCTCTCCTGATCTGTACATTTTGGGTATCTCATTAACACCATCAGAAACTCAGTATCAGCATCCCTCAACCGGATGGCAGAGAGGCCACTGTTGCCTTAAACATCCACTTGTGAGGTCTGAAGCAGGGGAGATAATCTCACCTGGAAAAGAAAGAAGATGATATCGACCATCTGCTTCGTCTAGAGGGGATTTTATTGGCATGCAGCAGCAGAGTGGAGACATGGGGATGATTAGGTCTCCCTGGTGTCCCATTCCATGGGGTGCCAGGCTCAATGTCACCACTGATTGGATCCTCTAATCTTGTTCTGCGGGAATTAAATCTAAAGTGGGAGGAGGATGATTGCATTTACTTTGCCTTGTGCCCTCCTTCTTTGTGTTGGTGTGTGTGTGTGGTGCTGTGACTGCTGCTTCCTGTTCCTCATGATTAACAGTTACAGTATTAGACATATGGAAGTGTCATTCGACACAATTTCTTCCTTATACTAATAGACCTTCAGGTTGATCTAGATCCTAACTAGTTGCTAAGCATCATACTTTCTCTGTGGCAACATTAAACCCCTAGAGGAAGTGCCGGAAAAATTAAGGTTATTAACTCACATGGAAGCTGAGGATCAAATTAAGAATGATTTTAAATGTCAGCATCAAAAACCTATAGTATAGGATGAAAAAAAAGATTAAGTGTAGAGTCATGAATGGTACCATTTGCTACATGTTTATGGTGACTCATAGAAAGTTTCAATGTTAGTTGTAAATGTTTACCAATCATACCTCATCCGTCATTATCTTTCAAATTTTTTGCTAATAAACTTTAAGTGTTAGCTCAAATTTTAAGATGTTTTGTTCCAAAGGCCAAAAAACTCATGAAAAAGTAGAATTTATGAAAATTTAATTCTGCTAAATCTTTCTTCATGTAAGAACTTTGATTTGTTTGTAATTTAGGTCAATAACCGTGGTCATTTGGATGTACTGTTCAGAGACTTGATGCTATTGTTTTATATTAATAAATAAATGACAAATATTCAAATCTGAAAAACAATTGTAAGACATTATTTTCATGGTGTCACCAAAGAATTCATCAAAAATTCATCGCCATCCACTGGTCACATTATTACAATTTTAGGAGTGAAAAATTCATGATAAAGCATTTTCTTATAAAATGTATTCCCTAAATTTAATAAATAATGGCACATTTTTTATTATCCTCATTTATCTGTGGATACTGACCAAGCATGAAGTTGTTTTTTTATTTGTTTGTTTTTTCCCCGTCTTTCCATTTAACCATCCGACAATCCTCCAGGGGGATCCATACCAGTGGTGACGTTGCTGGTTGCCCAGATGTTGCTAAAGTAACAGTGGTTGCAAGCTTTTCTTGGCTCTTTTCATGGTGGAAGCCACTTTGTCCTCAGAACAAGGATGTTCTACACATTCAGAGGAGAGATGCCAGTTCCATTAAGAAAAACAGCTTTGCAACATCCAGCTGGCAGATTGTTTCCTTTAACAAGCAGCCACCTGTAAAATAAAGGACAATGAGTAAAGAAATTAGGTTGTAATCTAAGTAAGTCTTTTAAAAAAGCTGATAATGTGTTGGCAGGAAAAAATAATGAGTATTTTTACTGTCACCTGAGACAGCGTAGTGTCCTAAGAGAGAATGTTAATCTGCATTCTAGTCTGAAAAAGATAATAATTCAGAGATGGGAATTGTTTGATAAAGGCAATGTGTTTTGGCTGCAAAGCTGACATCAACAGACATAAATAAGCAATGCAATGTGCGGTATTACAGCAACAGCAGCTGGTAGTGCTAAGTGTTTGAATATAGTATGGTTGGCTGGCAAGACTGGTTTGATAGTAACCTTTGTTACTGAAGGGCTGGACACAGTTCAGAGGTATCCATCTCTCCTCAGCTGTCCTCATTAACAAACCCCTCTCAAGTATCCCCGTTCCTTAAATTCTCCACCCTTGATATCACCCCCTTGTTATACTTTATTTTATTATATGTTATTGTGAATTTGGGGGCTTGTTTTACTTTTAAGTCCTACTTTTGAGTTTATAAAGGGGAATGCGCCCACATTACTGAGCCATCTGAACATCTAAAACCTCTTAGCGGCAAACCATTCAACATAGTTGCCGCCATTAGTCATGTGGCTGTGAGTATGACTGCTTTTTCCACATTCTGTGAATAGGGATCTATTTGCTAATCTATATCGGCTCATCTGGCAGCTAGCTTCCTGTCCTTTAGCTGCTAGCACCCAGTCCCGCAGACAGGCCAGGGGAAGTACCCCTTAGCTAACTTATCCTAGTAGCGTGCACTGGCATCTTATTTCATCACTTCCTCACACCTCATGCAGATTAGCTGGACACCCAAACCCAGCAAATAGTCAACACTCCAATCTTCTTCATAGAGCATCTGGGCTGCCTGACCTTGCTTTTCTGGTACAGTGCTTCTCCGACAATGTCATAAACCCCAGTACAGGGGCGAGAATCAAAGTTGCCATTTATTGATGATATTTCACTGTCACCTAGAATAGTGTAAACTTCTCTGCAAGTGCATTCACAGAAATGCAAGTTGCATAAATCGAGGTCAGGAAGGCTATGTATTCGCTGCTGTTGCTTACTTTTGACTGCACCTTCATTACAGGCAGCAGAGCCAAGTCCTCTCAGCACAAGATGTTCAATAGCCAACAATGAGCATAGATATATCACATCCTGGCTCAGGGTGCATTAGTCCAGGTCAGACGACCCAGAGCCAAAATCATAAAGGTCAGTAGCATGAATAGACATGCTGTTACTAACATAGAAATAGCTCTAGCCTATGATTTTATATCTGTAAATGCATTCTGCCTAAATGACAATGAGTGCAAAAAATCTTAGACTAATGAAAATGTATGATAAGATCTAAAATGTGCAAAGTAAGGTACACCCAATATGCATACACAAACATACACGTAACCCGTTATGCCGAGTATTTGTTTTGTTTGTTTTATTTTGTTTTATTTTTTTCATTTATATTTATGTCACTGCTTCTGTGACCACACAAGATAAAAAAAATATACATATTGTCTTTCATCAGGACAGGGGAATGGAAAAAGCCTGAATCCCATCCAACATATTGTACCTAGTTGATTCTCCTCTTCCTCTCCCGAGTGTCTCATGACACTCAGCTGTCGAAGATGCAGCCAAAACGAGTGTCAGTTGGCGTGTTTGTTTGGGCACATGCTATGAGGTTATTACAGTTCAAAATCTGAAATTAAAAAGCAAAAAAATATTGAGTGAATGAGATTTGGTATATCATATTAATTTCATTTTGTTCATCCATTCATTTTTATTTTGCACATTTAAAATATACGGTAGATATATAATTTAAAAAAGAAACAAACAGATGATAGTGCAATAAGAGGCAAAAAAGCCCAAACAGGCTTATATCAAGTCTCCACCTATAACAAAACAACTATGAGGAAAAAAGATGCATTAGATCTTTTTTTTTCTTTTTTAAGGAAAAAATAGAAAAAACAAAAAAAAGCTTGACAATGTAATACTAAACATCCAAAATTGTAGAAAAAAGTAATGCTTGAATTAATCTTTTTTTTTTACTTTGACCTGTTCTAAATCATCTAAATCAAATCAAAAAATGTAAACTCATATTCAACATTAGAAGCTATAAATGAAATTAAATGAAAACAAGAGAAATTAAATTTATAAATGTATTAAGACATTTGAATATCTTCTTTACTGTAATACCTTGTGAACCTTGTGTGCGCTTACATCTATGTGTGCTCAGCACGGCATGCTGTCACTCGGTTAAGAAAACATTTCAATGAGCAACTTAATAAGCGCTTCCACAGCAGCTGTGTTATCGGAGAATGATGGCAAAATGATCGACTTTAGCTCTGCGGTTCAAAATCATCATAGGTAGGTATCAGCATTTTGCCCAAATCAGTGACCCTGTCCCAACCCTGCCCCATACAGTGACTCTGCTGCCATTATTAAGTGACTTGCTGGACAGCACGTCTCCACTGCATAATCCTGCACTGCCAGACCCAGACCAACAACAACACTTATGCAATAACCATGGCATCAGAATTATATAATTACCTAATTCTATTTTACTTCTGTATTCACCTTTCTTTTCATTTAAGTCAACATTCATTTTTGACTTTCACGTATTTAGATCCACATCTACAGTTGAGAATTACAAACAACTCTGAATTGCTAAAAGTGACATCATGACATCACAGGTCGCAGCAGTCATGCAATACATGACTGTATGCTAGTGAAAACCAAGGTTACACCATAACCATTTCATTTAGATATGGTTTGGCTTCAGCCTCCAAGAAGGTCCCAATTTGAAAAATGCTGAGGCAATGAATAATTTTGGTTTAATGGTTATAAGTTGTGATGTGTTTCTGCTGCCATAGTTCATGTCAAAGTCATCACAAAACTCAACTGGAAGACATGAAAAGTGAAGTAACTGCTATATTAGAGATGTAACATCTGTCAGATGGCTGGAATCAAAGGCCTTGTTATCACTTTCTTAATGTTTTCCAGAATCTATCCATCTTCCACACCCCCTGTATCCCATTCAGGGTCATGGAGGAGGGGCTGGACCCTATCACAGGTGATATAGGGCAAGAGAGGGGTTATAGATTCAAAAAGTCCTGTGACACAATGATAATTGTTATGCCATCTAAATTTCCCTGCATCTTTGTAAACAAATCACACAGATTATGTCTTCAAGACTGAGAGGTTTGACTTGTTATGCTGTGACCTAGATGGTAGATAATCTCTACAGAGGGTAGACATGTGATACTGTTTTATCCTGTACATATTGTTTTCTGACTGGATGGATCTTAAAACTGGCACCTGAGAGAGAACAGGTCGAAATAAAACAATTCATTCAGACATGCTGACAGAAAGTCACAACTAATAGACATGAAACAGTGTCACCCATCCTAAGACAACATTTTGTTTCTTCAATTACAAAAAAAAGAAAAGAGAAAAAAAAAGAAATGAGAGGTTTACAGCATTTATATTAATGACACCACTGGATGACCTCGGCTGTACACTTAAGACATGAATTCAGGCCCAACATATACAGCTATCTACGAAGTGTGAAGCTCCGGATGTGGCCCACAAGAGATAAAACTGGGATAATTTTTCTGATATAATACTCTTTCTAAATATATTCAGGAACGACTTTGTCCAGACTACAAATGCTTCCTCTTGAGCAATAAATATGCCTGTGATCTTAATACATTCTAAAATTATGTGTATAAACGATCTCTCAAAGACAGTCACTGAGATGAACCAGGGGTGTTTCTGCTTTTGTAAGAGTTGACAGGCAGGAGGAGAAATTATTCACCTCCACTGGCCTTATCTTTATGTTTTATTGGTTTATGCTAAGGTCTGAAACATGGGGTATGTCAGAGGATTTTTATTTCAGTGGTGACATGAGGCAGATTCAACAAAAGCAGATATGTCAATTACAAGTTGTGACGTGCGACGTGTGACACTTTGAGCTGCTAGTGTTTTGGTTCACCTAGTTAATCTGAATGTCACGCTGATTAGCCTACTGTTAATGAAATGGTTCAAGGGACTTTGCCAGAAAGACGTCATCAACATCATCGACGGGAGCTCAGTGGCCAACGCTGGCAGTCAATTTCTTTCAAACAGTCCATCAAGCAGGGATTGAACAGCTACTGTGTCATTCGGGTAAATGTTGTGGCAAATGTTTCAGAGGTTAAGATGAGGTTTTTGCTTAAATAAAGATTTTTTTATTTATCTATATTTACTTATTATTAGAAGGAAACCATAAACCTCATCATAGGAAGAACTAAAAAAAAACTAAAACCTCCCAAATACCCTCGTCCTCAAATGAGCCAAAGTGATTCCTACTTTGAATTAATTGAAATTTCTCTAGTAAGTGGGAAAAATGGACACGCCCCATTTCTTTTTACAACAAAAGTCTCGAACTGGAGCTTTGTAGCATTTTCATTGGCTAATGTGGAAAATGTCCAGAGGCAACACCCACTTCCTATGTAGAAACAAATCAAATCGGGACGCTGTCTCCCTGCGGATGTGTCTGATCAATCCCTTGCATTCTGATATGTAGTCTATGTAGGCAGAATGCAGCAGTGGATGGAAAATAGCTCAAATTGCACACAGAGGTGTCATACTTCAAACACTGGTTTGTTTGTGTTACAACAATATTGATTACATACATTGATTAATAGCATTTTTATGCATGTTAATGTTGGATTAGAGCAGCTGACGGATAAAGGGACGCTGCAAGCAAGCGTGTCCTCACTAGAGTATTGGTTTGTTATGTAATGTGTCCATGTGGTCATGTAGACACATCAACCATCTAAAATCTATGATTTCTAAGGACAATGAAAACTATTTAATATTGGGGGGACACATCAGATGAAGTGGAGGATCTTGTCTTATTTCTGTTCATTTAAACACTGACTATAAGGAACAGGAATCAAACTCTCCAACAAATTCCACACATCAACACCTTTCCTCAAAACTTTCCACAGTGGAGAATACAATCAAATTTCCACAGTTTACTGAAATAGACTGAGAAAAGCAAATGAGATGTTCTTTCCATTGCTCACATTGAAAATGACTTCCAGCAGGGCAGCACAGGGTCTTTGTGGGCTTTCACAGATCAGGAAAGAGTCGGTTTGGAGAATTATAATAAATGATGGTGTGAGCTCTGACAGATAGCTGCCTGGAATTTGGGCCACACATCCAAATTAGAATGGGTCACACAAGCCTTCACTCAACAGCTCCAGATGTCGAATGATTTGGGTCAAAATGCGTGATTGGAAATGTTTGGGGTTTTTTTGTTTGGCAGACTTACATAGAAGAATGACTGTGATCATTTACCAAATATACACACACAATAGAATTACAAAGTGCTGTTTTATTAATTCATTGACATTGTGATGATTTTCTTTCAATGTTTTATTGAAAAAGAGGTCAAACAGTTCTGAATAACTGCAGTATCACTATACCGTATTTGCAAATAATAATTTAAAAAAACTGTACAGTTTTGTTTCTGCAGGAAGGTGGGAAAACAGTAGTAGAAAAATAAAAACCAAGAATATGAGAACTACATTGTTCTGGCATCCACTAACATTATCCAACCTCCAATGTGAGCTAATGACACCAAGAGTTGGAAAAGTTATATCTTCTGTAAGACTGAAATTCACTGTATTAATCCCTACAGGATTTCTGATTGTGACTGAAATAATCAGTAGCGTTCCTGATTAATAAGACAAAGCAAGCATCCATTCTGAAATGACCTCACCAGAACTCGAGTGGTGAACTGAGAAAGTTTACTACAATGCATCCAAATTCTGCATGTCTGACATGCCAAGAACACTGCTGTTTATATAAATTATGCTATGTTAAAATTCATTAAAATAATTCAGCATTTTAACAGCCAAACAAGATGAGAAAAAAAAAGAAGAAGAACAAAACAGGTTTGAAATCAACTAACAGATAAGTTAGAGTTGTTTCATATATATTTACACATCTGGCTTTGGGTAGTAAAACAGTCTCTGCTTTTCTTGGGGAAAAGAAATTTCTGGTGAGGAAGAAAGTGCTTTGGAAAACACACTTGACAGAATCATGCTCGTCTACAGCTAGAAATAACATCAAAGGCTGAATTTGAAATCTTCAAAGTGGAAAAAAAGACAAATAACACATTTTGGCTCCAAGATTTCTGTCTAAACATACAATATGTAACTTAGCAGCACTTATCGTCAACATTCATAGCCTTGGCTCAGGGTCGAGCTTCCCGTCTCTTCCTACAGCTGAACAGTATTGCACATAAAAACACATAAACCTGTAAGAGGTGGCGGCAATCTGCACAATGATTTACATCTTCATGCTTCTTCTTCCAGTGAGATCTAATGCAGTGTGTGCTCAAAGCCAAACCACCTGAGTGCCTCAACAGGGAGACTTTTGTTAAGGCACACGTTGCAAAAGATTCTGCACGCAGACAAGATGATAGGTTGAGGAGTGTAGTGTACTTTTAATTTGTGCAAGACATTTTTCCTTCATCATGCCGTGATTCCAACATGATTAAGAAGACTGAATTGACTTTTGCTAAGAGACCAGCTCATTAACAAATAATACCCTATTTCTGTGTTGGTGGTTTTTTACGTATCTGCCCCTATAACCTATTTTAGAGGCTACTAAATTTTTTTTTTTTTTTTTTTAACTTAAAGCTATATTAAAACTCTGTTCATTTTAGTTGGCATTTAAAACCTTTTTAAAAACCTCCGGTTCAAATGAACTTTTAACCAGTTACAACCTTGTGCAACATCTATCCCACAAAAAGGACCTATTAAGTCCTGGATGTTTGATGCAAAAAGTGCAAACAAGGAATATGCAGCTGAATAAACAGATTAGTTTTTTCTCAGAAACAAACTTTCTATCAAACTAAATCATTTTAAATCAGATCCTGTTTGAAAGTATTCACAGAAACAGACTGCAACGCATGCACATGATGGCATGTAACCCTCTTTATCCCTGCAGCTCCATGCAAAATGTTAGATTATTACCACTTCCACTATAAATATTATACCATGTTTATATTTAAGTGGTATCCTGTGCATGAACCTCTGCATATAATCTTAGTCTCAAATCAAAATTTTCTGCAAGTTGTCCTGCATTATTTAAAAACAGCAACCAGGATCAGTTAAAGCAATCTTCAACATACCCCGTGGTTCTTTACGCTTGAAGTCATATTTCTGATTCTGCTGTCAAAGGCCTAGATTCAAAAGGCAAAGAGTCCAAATTGCATTCGGAGTCTGACACCACATCTGTGTTTGTGTCCCCAAGTGCAACAACCTCAGCATCCCTCATCAGCCTGTTTTCCTCCTCCTCAAACTCCTCTTCCATCTCAACTTTTTCAAGAGCCACTTCGTTCTCATAACAAAAAGAGTTCCTCAAGCTGGAAGCATTGGACGTCTTCTCGGCCAGTTCCCTGGCACTACAGCTGGGCGTACTGGGAACCTCATAGGTGTTTTCAAAGCGAGAGTAGTCCACTTTGTAATAGTTCTTTTCTTCAAATAGCACTGGCTCAAAGCGGTGGCCCCAAAGGATCTCGCCAGCCACATAGGAGCTCCGACACTGAGTGGTCATGGCTGTGGCCTCGACCATGCCCTCAAGAATGACCACGATCTCAAACTCTGACGTTTCCAACTCTTGTTTGCTCATTTCATAAAAGGGGCTGTCCTCGTCAATCTCATGCACAATAGTAATCGGAGACACCAGGAAGATTCTGTCGATGCCACTGTCGAAGCCCACGTCGATGTCTACCTGATCCAGAGGGATAAACTCTCCCTCTGCAGTGGTGCGTGATTTTAGAAGCTGGGCCCTTACATGGGCCTCCACAAGGTGACTCTTCCTCAGGTTTCCCACGCGCCACATTAAGCAAAGTTTACTGTCCCTCATGGCCACTGTAGCATAGTGGCTAAACACCAGGGTCTCATTCCTCTTTTTGGGCTTTGCCATCTTTGCCATGACAGCACCGATGATGAAAGCATCGATGATGCAGCCCACAATGCTTTGGAATACCACCATAAAAACTGCAATGGGACATTCTTCTGTCACATAGCGATAACCATAGCCAATCGTGGTTTGGGTCTCGACTGAGAACAAAAAGGCAGCAGTGAAGCTGTCCACGTTTGAAACACACATTTGAGTCTCATTATTTAAGTCCCCGTAAGAGAGGGCCACTAACCAGAAGGCAAAGCCGAATAACAGCCAGGACAACAGGAAGGACAGGCAGAATACGAGCAGCATCCAGCGCCAGCGAATGTCCACACAGGTGGTGAAGATATCTGCCAGATAGCGCTGGCCTTTCTCACTCATGTTGATAAACTGTACGTTGCAGTGGCCATCCTTCCTGACAAAGCGGCTCTGATGTTGGTGCTCCGTGTGCCCCTTGTTCACATTGCCGTTTCCGTAGCCATTTGGGACGGCAATGGTGGCCAGCTTCATGCCGTCTTCTTCAGAGGACACAATGCTGTAACGGTGGCTTCGCACACTCCCCATCACTTCCAACTGGGGGGGCTGGGCCGCTTCTGCTTTGGAAAACAGTCTAAGTTTTTGGTAGAAGCGTTGGAGAAACAGTTTCGAATGCTCCCGTGGACAAACTCAAGCAGAAAATGTGGACAACAGGACTCAATCCTGTGGGGAGGAGGAAACACTGGGCCTGCGCTTCTCTGGCAGTGCTGTGCACCGTTGGTGAGGGCAGCTCAGTCCTCTCTGACGCTTGCTTTGAACCTCATCAGTGAAGTGGGCTGTGGAAATTACAGAGAGAAAACAGTTTTAAAGTAATTGGCAGGAGCAAGAGCTAAGATCAGTGCATGTGGGTGTGTGGTTACATACTGTCTAAATAATACATTGTACACTCTGAGTCGGCGGCACGATTCTTGCAGATATACAGTGTAAGCAATACAGTCTAAAGCGTAGTTAATGTATAATGTGTCTATTATGCGTCTCTAAACTCTAGATTAAAATTGCATATATCAAATCATTATTACTAATTATCTTATCTCTGCAGCTGTCTCAATTAAAGTCACAGTGAAGCACAATTAATGAACCAGTAACCTTGTATTATATGTAATGGAACAGCAAGGACAGCTGAATTAGAAAAGGTATTGACTTGGTGTATGTGGCATGAGAGGTCCATTAAAATACAACACCACAGGCTACAAAAGGCTATGAACAGCCTGATATGCAAGGCTAGTGCCAAAGTAACCTCACTTCCACTTTTCAACTCATCAGAGTTTAAAATCAAAGAAATGAAGAGAAGAAAACTTTATCAATCCCCTGAGAAAAACTGTAATACATTAAATCAAATGAATAAATGTAACTCTTGAATTTCTACTTTTACTTTGAAGTCACAATAGATTCAGAAGTGACTTTTTTTATGTTATGTTGTTTTATTAATGTTCAGAAGTCCCAAAGGATGTTCAGATCTCCTTTCATTACATTTATTTTCTTCCCAGCTAGTGATGTCATTCATTCCATTTGCATTATCTGAATTATTTGAATTAATTAAACTGAAAAAAAGATAATTTTACAAAGAAAACTGAACATGTGTAAAGTACCCACATATTTTCAGAGAGAAAAAATATTTCATTTTTGTGAAACTACAATATTTATCACTCGAGCATGCTGAAGGTTCAGTCAACCTTT
>JBBBVU010000022.1:14487188-14537502 GCA_037177055.1 Atherinosoma microstoma | reverse complement strand
GGTGACGTGGATGTAAACAAAAGCGTGTGCGAAGGACCCCACGGAAGAGTGACTTTGAATTAGCCTGAATAAGGTAACCCTGTAATGCAACCATTTCGACACCAGTTTAAGTTATATTTTTTATTAATTTTGTGGTTATATATTCAAGTATATTTTCATTATATATCTTTTTAAAATACACTTTCTGTAGCGTGTTTTTTGTTTTTAATCGCTTGTCACATTTGTTGTGAAGTCACCAAACGATCGTTTTTAGAAAAGTAACCCTAGAAATGTTCCACTTCGGGCTTTTACTCGTACTGGCTACTTTTAATAACATGCGATCCATACCAAGATAACACAGTACAATATTCACACCTTTTAATACTGGGTATTTTACTTCGAGGATTTTAAAGTTGGCGGCAGTGCCTTCCAGCAGTGCGTTTGCTTCAGACCCTGCAGTGGCGCCATCTTAACACCAGGGGGAGCTTTTGACTAGAAAGTTTTTACTACGGCAATGTAGTAAAACCGTCTTTCAGTAAAACTGAATTATTAAACATGACTTTTTTTAATATCCTAATTCTTGTATTTGCATGAGCAAATTTTATTTATATCACTACTCACAACTCATGTATGTTATTTAATGGAGTTTTTTATTTATTTTTTTTAGGCCCGACTTCACCCTAGGCACAGGAATCCAATTTCTTTAAAAAGCCACTAAGGGTATATTTCAAGTATTTTCCCTAAAACCCCTTAGTTTTTCATTATACAAAGTGCAGCAGTGATGGATATACTTAGTAACAAGAGCAGCCATAATGATAATGATTATAATTGGTGATAAACAGGATAATGAATTTATTTTCTTTTGTTTATTTATTTATTTATTTACAAAAAAAGACCAAAGCACAAACAAGTTGTACAAGATCAGCTTGACAAAGAATTGTTTTTGTGACTTCAGAAAACAACATTTGAATACATTTACAACACAATATGAAACATCAAAGTGAAAATAAAAAATTGTCAGTCTTTACAAATATATAAAGAAATAAATCCTTAACACAAATCGCATTCTATGCAAAACAGTTTTGTAATGTCAAAACGGCCGACTGCACACATCATTATGAGTTCAGAAACACCTCAAACAGACTGGCAACTGAATGCATTCTGTAAAAGATGCCAAAAGGAAGCCCAATATTCACGATGGCGGCCCACATGTTGAATTGGTAGAATTCTGTTTCAGTGTCATGGTCAAACTGTGGACGAGCACCAAATGCAGGCATGATCCAGAGCTGTGAAAGAGAGCAAGGAACCAGTGGTTATTTAGATTATTTCGAACTGTAAATTTTAGGAAATGAGGAAGCTGGATACTCACAATGATGTTGCCCAGCAGCAGGAACACACACACCTCTCTCAACACTCGCCGCTTCCAAAGCAGTTTGTGTTTGTGCTCAGGGGTGCCGCTGTGACTATCCACTGCTGTGTCAGGGTTGGAGTTTTTGTCCACGTCTACACTTTCCAAGCTGCTCACATCTTTGCCAGCCTCCAGCACGTGTGGATTTTCCAACACTACATCTGGTTCCACCTCATGGAAAGGCCCCCGATGCAGACCTTCAATTATGAAAAAGTTCTGCAGGCCAAGCTGGATCACCATCATTATAGCCCAGGCAAGGTTGAGCCTGTTCAAGTAGCCTTTGGCTCCAGTTTCAACCATGGCTACAATGGAGAAGTAGCTGATGATGAACTGCCCCAGCGAGGCTCCAACCAGCAGCCCCACGTCGAGGTTGCGGGTGGGATTTTTCTCTGAGATGTGCTCCCTGTGATCCACCTTGAAGATGGCACTGCCGATTATCGTGCAAGCAGACATCATGGTGACTATGACTATATTCATGACAAAGTGCATCATCACTGCTTTGTCTTTCTCGTTGTCATCAAAGTAGTTTGTCTTCATTTCGATCTCATACACGATGAAAGTTGCCAGGCCTGCGATCACAAGGAGGACTCCCGAAATAGGACCAATATAGACATCCTTGAGGCTAAATTTGATGTGGTGGTGGTGGCTGTTTTCCGCTGCTACTCGGCCTACATTCTTCCACATGATGTAAGACAGGGCAGAGGCAAAGAGGCTGTACTCGATATTGAAAGGGTACAGGTAGTAGTAGGCCTCCTTGAAGACGCCACATGAAGTGTGGCTGCACTTGCACTCATCATCTCCGTAACCAGCTGCAAGACATGAAACAAAGGAGTAAAATGCTTTGCTGTGCTTGCTTACTTTCAGCTATATAGATTTTTATGGCTCCATCTGCTTTGGTCACCTTTGCTGATGTACAGGCTTCGTCTGAAGAGTTTTGTATCATTCGTGTAGTCAGGAACGGTTGTTTGGTGAAGGGACTCCTCTGTGACTGCACTCATCCATATAACGAGATTTGTGGAGAGGGTGAGCATCAGCCCACAGCTACAAAAAAGAAGAAAATGGAAAAATTAGAGGCAAAATTAAAGTGATGCAATGATTAATAAATCAGTAGGAGAGCAACATTTTAAAATGAGAGTTTACGTGTAATAAAAAATCTTGATTTGACAGTTTAGATTTATTGACAGACTTGATTATAGGAGAAAAAATCAGTCCTCAGCAAATGTGAGAATTAGCTTTTTCTCAAAGTACTGTATCATAGAAAACACTTAAGCCTACTTGAATCCTTGTCCAAAAGGAACAAGTGTATTAGATACATTACATGTGGCACTATAGGAGTTGTGTTAGTCTGTTTTCTTAGTTAGTTAGTTTTCTTAGTGGTTTGCAATAATCAATAACCACTATTTGCAGTTTTCTGTCCCAGAGAAATAAAACAAAAAACTTTTGAAAAAACTTTGCAAATGATCAAATGAAAAAAAAGCAAAAAACTAAAAAACAGAAAGGATCTAAAAATAGCTTAAACACCTACAGTGAAAAGTTCTTCTGGAGCTGCACACAGTCCTGGGAATGGATCCATAAAAAGTGCGTCTGCAGGTTGATGATAAGAAACATTGTTAACATCGGCATTGTGAGGCCATAAGGACCACAATACATGTAGCAAGTTATAATTTGTTTTGACCTCTTTACCTGCACAATAACAAATATGAGTTGCACCACAGGGAATGCAACCTTAACACCAGAATCACAGTGGAGGTATCCAACATAACTGGCTATCTTGAAAACGTCCATGATGATACTGAGGATTCCAAACAGGAGAAGTCCTCCTGAAAGACAGAGAACATTTTTAACAGTGAAAAATAAATCTTTTAAATACCCATAGTTGTTCTATTAAATATCTAATGCTCTTACCCCTGAGCCAAATAGGTCCAGCATGCTCATCCTTGTACACAACAGCATTTTCTGTCCTGGCTGTGTAGATAGTGTAATAGATCATCCAAATTGAGGTGAGGAGGAGGAGGACGATGAGGAAAGCCTGCAGGTCAAGGGAGCTGATCTTAACATTGTTGGAAGCGCTGCCACTGACCAGAGCACAGCCCAGGATCAGAACGTTCAGACAGATGATCGCAGACAGCATCCATCCCCAGTTTCGGCCCCGGTCTTTCACAACCACAGTGGAGTAAATGTTCAGCTCAGGTTCAATTGCACTCCCTGGTCTTCCTGCTGCATTGATGTTGTTGGAGAGGTGTGACTCTTCCATCCCTCCGTCTTTGGTTGTCATCTTGCATGGCTCACACTGACTGCCACTGGTCAAACACTCGCACGGATCGTCAGATTTATAACACATGGCTGCTGTCTTTAAGATCTCCTCATTGGTGAGCTGTTTGAGGAAGCAGATATGGAACATGACAGGTTTAACAGCTATGCCCAGTTACTGGCTCTCTGTGAAGCCAGATCCCGCCCAAAATGAAACCTTTCCTTGAATACAGAAGCAGCTGACATCCCACTGGTGCAACACATTTTCTTTTTAGAAAGACATACAATTCAACAGCATTGTCTAAGAAAAAATGACATATTTTCTTCACATCACCCACTCAATCCTTCTCCA
This sequence comes from Atherinosoma microstoma, assembly GCA_037177055.1. Taxonomy (NCBI): domain Eukaryota; kingdom Metazoa; phylum Chordata; class Actinopteri; order Atheriniformes; family Atherinidae; genus Atherinosoma; species Atherinosoma microstoma. Next base: position 14,533,513 of record JBBBVU010000022.1, on the reverse strand, counting down.
TCTTGAGTAAAATAAGGAATGACACCAGAATAAGTGAAATAATATCAATAACCGCTTATCGACAACTCTTGTATGCTTACCTGATGGAGGGAGTTCTCAAAAGTAGTCTGACTTATCCTGGCTTTATATACCCCCAAACCAGTTTTTTTTACGTGCAGTTAGACATAAATGTCAGTATGTTTTGAACAACAGCGTAGTATCAACAAACACAGCATGTTTAGTGCAAAATATTGCCGTAAAGTTCAAAAGAAGTTTCCAGGAATAGACTTTTCTCACATATTCCAACGGACAAGAAACCAGTTTGTTTTTGGATTAACAGCAAGTTTTTTTCAATAAATATTACACAACATAAATGTCAGCTATAAAAGCTGTTTTAGCGTACACAAAAGTATTAAAGTTGACAAGAAAGCAAAACCACATATGACATGTATCTTTAATTTTGTCATTGTCTCTGAATCCATGAATTCTTTAGAAGGTTTGTGGATTCTTTTCTTGAACCTCTTTTCTGCTACAGCTGATGCAGCAAGGCCACAGGCCATCTAAATTCTCTGTATAGGCGTAGCATGTGTTGTCCACCTATGGTTTTGATTTGGTGCTTGAGGGAAATACATTTAGTTCTTTAACCCTATGGCACAATGGGTGGATATGCCTCTTTTAGCCCCACCTAAATTCCCTGTGGTGTAGTAGCCTAAATGAAAAGCCTGGTCATCATCTGCTTCTATTGTCATGAAAGTTTCTGTTAAGTAGTTTGTGTGAGAGTTTGTCACTGGTGTGATTATGCTTATTTCAGATTAGCTTTTTTATCTGGATGGAGCTGAAAGCTGAGCCGTTCAACACAAATGTAATAATGAAATCTTCCTTTGTTTGTTTTTTTCACAGGAAAGGGAGCCTTAACCTAAGAATAGTGGTTCATTTATAAGAACAAGGAAAACGATGACAGCAGAGTATCACAGGTTTCCTTCTTTCAGTGAGTCACAATGAGATGGGTAGTTTGTTTAAGTTTTCAAAACTCATTTCCTTGTATTTGTGCAACTTTGGAACTCCAGTGGAGTTAGTGATGAATAACATTGCACAATTGAGGAAAAGTTTAAGAAAACCTTTCAAATTTAAAACGATGTCCATTTAAAGTCATTCAGGTTTAGCACAAGCAGAAGCAAAAGTAGATCTCTCCAATCAAATGATAAGAATCCCAACATGAATATGGCATTGATTAAGTAAAGGTTACTATATTAGTGTGGTTATTTTAGGGGGCTTGGGTCCTTTGTTCCGGATCATCTCGGCCACCGGGAGCACTGTTGGACCACACGGTGCGCGCTGTCGCGTCCCTGGATACCACCGACGCGCTCCGCTTGGCGCTTCGTCACAGTTCAGAAGCGTCTCGCTCTGGTGAACTGGGGGGCAAATTAACACTTTTATCGGTGTGCTATCCACCACATGCCCGCATGACAACGGCCATGGTGGTGGTGCTGCTGATGAAACGGAATGGAGTCGAGCACGGTGGATTAACTCTACACCATGAATGACAGGTACCACAAGGCGGCCCGGGACGGCTACCTGGACTTGCTGAAGGAGGCGACTAGGAAGGACCTCAATGCACCGGATGAGGATGGCATGACACCGACTCTATGGGCTGCTTATCACGGCAACCTGGAAGCTCTGCGGCTGATTGTGGCCAGGGGGTGGGTATGATTTATGAGCAGGACAGAGGACTAAAGAATTCCCTCGAAAGTCATAATCATTCATGCGGTTTTTAATACATTATTTGATATTGATTACGACTGATACATAGCAATTTGAGTGAACAGTTCATTTAAATTTGAGTAAAGTGTACTGTTAACTGTTAATAACTTTATCTGATCAATAGCCTAACCCAGATTTCAATCACTTGCCCAACAAAATGGAATAAAAGAAACAAGTAGAATAACTTTTAATCATTCACTTCCCTAATGATTAGGTTTGCAGTGGAAGTTTACAAAGGCATGCCTCTAGACAACACAGCACTAACCCTTGCAGGCCTGTATGTGGGACAATGTTTGCTTCATGCTTTTTAAAAATGATCTCTGACTGAATAATTTGCATTCATCATTTTTCTAGAAAGACTGAATTAAATCTATAGTGTTCTTATAAATCAGCATCATTGAGTATCTGCAACATTGTGATAGCAAAGTCTGCAACCTTCATTGTCGCCCTATGTAACTCATATGGTTTGATTTTTGCAAATACAATGACAATGGTTATTTACATAGTGCTGCAGGATTGACAGTTCACTATGATAACACTGCAGATGGTAAAATGATCAGTTCACTCAATGCCCTTGATTTATGAATTTCCTTATTACCCTATAAATAGACTTTATTGAAATAACTTATAACCCTTACCCAAAATGTGTTTCATTTATTTTAATAGTTTGATTTAGGCCTTTTAAATTCATAAATCAAACAAGAATATGGCTAAAATTGATTTAATCATGCTGCATCATGTAATACAGGCTGGCCATTCTCAACCAAAATGTGCACATGTGATTTGGTAGTCATATGCAACAGCCCATTTCTCTTCCTTTTTGTTTGACCTGGTTTGTATGCCAGTGAGGAAAATGGGACAAATATGAGTCTGCTTCACTGAGTAATTCTAAAAGGGGACACCGGAATTCGTCATTGCTTTGTTTATTGAATACAGAATATCAGAAGTAAGGACATTTTATGCACAGTTTTACAGTCCCAGTGTTTCTGAAAGGCAACAGCAGCCAAGTCAAGGAAGACTATCAGCTCCAGTGTAATAGCAAATTATGCCCCAAGTGCTAAAGAGAAGGTTAAATGACTTTCTTTTTGGTTCTAGAGGCTTTCTCATTTCCAGTGGGTTGGTAGACATCAAGGTCCAGTTGCCTTTACTCAAAAACTCAGAAATAAAATGTCAAGTTCTGTATTTCCCACGAAAAGAATGTCAACAAAGCTGCAGTGATGTTCAGCTGCTAGGGTACATCATGTTCCTCTGATAACACTATAGACATGAACTACGATGAGCACGGCTGACATGTACTAAAATAAATATTAATAGCTACCACAAGTCAAACTCATGAGAGGTGATATAAAGAAGACATGTCTAACACTGCTTAACAGAGTCATGGGAAAGATGCCATGCCTGCTAAATTTGGAAAGTATATTGCATTGGGCTACCTGCAGTAACATCAAACTGTCAGAGGAAGTGAAGACAGAGATGGCCCATAATGTGATAACAAGCAGGGAAAGGGATAAGTGAGCGGACACTGCTGTGCTCAGCAGTTTACCACACGCATAAATCGTGACATATAAAGCTGTCTTGGATGATCACTTTGTACGACAATCATATTAGATAATGTGAGCTCTTAAGGTGATAAATATCTCATCTTGATAAAGCTAATTTCTGTCTGTCCTTTCACATCAATTCATGTCCCTGTATGTTCTTTTATCTATTTCAGCACTGTGCTGACATTGTAATTCATTTGTTTGATCACTGTTTTATTTTAGCAGTTTGGCATGTTTTCCACTCACAATCCATCATCCATGCTAAAAAACTGCCACGGCCCCTCATATGAACCAAAATAAACCATGGATGAAAACCTGTGCATCTTCTTTCAGCCAATTTGAACATTATCCTGTTCAAACGTAGAGAGCATGGGGCTGAAATCAGAGTGGGGCTTTGATAATCGCTGCACAAGCAGGATCAGGCTGATCTGACCCACATTCCCAGAGAAAACCTAACAGTGCTGTCCATCAATAATACATTTGCACTTCAACCGTAGTTTCACATCCATTGCATCAAATATTCAGGAGTCTGGATGTGGATACAGTGGAGGACAGGACACAGTCAGTTCAATGAGCATGGGCGTGTGACACTGGCAAAAATACGTTAAACTAGACCGGGGGGGGGGGGCTGAAAACGTGAGCATAAATTATTTGAGCAATATCTAGTTTTAGTCGCCAAAATGTCAGCTTTCAAGTTACTGATCATCTTTTTTTTTTACCTTTGAAAATGATCTTATGTTTGTAAAAAAATACTTGATGAAGTATCGTATAAAAAAAAGTTAACTGGAAGAAGATGAGCTATAATAGATTTGCATAGGCTAGGTTTATGTCTGAAAGAATGATGCAATTCAGAATGCAGTTCTACACGCATCCTTCCTACATTTCATCTAATCAGGTGTTCAATGACTTGTTCTGACTTGAGGAATTCAGTGTGACATCACCAACCATGCACAATAGTGCTTTTTGAGCCAGGCGCAACTTATGTGGCCTCCCCTGCAACAGGATACAGGTAGTGGAGCAGTGGTGCTGGCACTCCTGTGGTCATATTACAGACCTGAAACAACAGAGAAACACACACAGAGGTAACCCTCCGGTCGTAGACTGTCACTGAGGGGGAACATGTTGGGGTTTACTGTTAATAATAGCCTGTGCATGGTTTTGAACTTAGGAGAGTTTGATCTCTTTTAGAAATCAAACTCAGAGTTTCTAAAACGCTAAGATAAATGGTTGCCTTCTGAAAAGGCAATGCTGTGTTCAGACTTTGAATTATTAAATTAGGTCCCATTAACAACTCACGGACAACAGGTCAGTGGTGAAAACATAATCAGAAAATCACTTGCTTACTTACGAGTGAGTCATGGAAACAGAAGCTGGAAAAAAAGCTTTACATTTAACCATAAACTGCACCAGAGTCTAAACTGAATAGAATGGAAATATTCATTAACAAATGCTTTTTTAATCAAAAGGTTTGATCTAACATTCTTTTTATTGGCCTACAGAGGAGACCCAGACAAGTGTGACATATGGGGGAACACGCCACTCCACCTGGCAGCTGCCAACAGTCACCTCAACTGCCTGTTCTTCCTGGTGTCTTTTGGAGCCAACATATGGTGCCTGGACAATGACTACCACACTCCGCTGGACATGGCCGCCACAAAGAATCACATGGATTGTGTCCGCTACCTGGATTCCATCGCTGCCAAGCAGACGGCTCTCAATCCTAAGTTGGTCAGTAAGTTGAAAGACCGGGCATTTCGCGATGCTGAGCGGCGAATCAAAGAGTGTGTGAAGATGCAGAAGAAACACCACAAACGAATGGAGCGAAAGTTTCACAAAGAGACCTCTGAAGCTTCTGCGTCAGATGTCATGAGCTTTTCAAGCTATACCAGCAGCTCCATAAGCCACAAGCTACGCAACTTCAACACAGTCACTGTCAGTGTGCCATATTCTCAGGTTAGGAGTTATTTTGTTGTTTAAGGGTTTTCCTACTAGTTGAGATATTTCTGAAGTGGTGGTCTGATGTGTTTGATTATTAACTGACCCATCTCAGTAGGAATATGAACAATATAAAAGCAGTTCTTTCATTTGTGGCCATGCCTGATCATTGCATTGTTTCTGCCCTCTAAGGCGACTCTCCATGCCACAAACCGAGGAAAGACAAAGATCCAGAAGAAGCTGGAGAAAAGGAAACAAGGAGATGGCACTTTTAAAATCTACGAAGATGGAAGGAAGAGTGTGCGCTCTCTTTCTGGACTTCAGCTGGGTAATGATGTCATGTTTGTCAAACAAGGGACATACATCAACCCAAAGGAACGTGGCCGCCGCAATGTTCGTGATATGTTTCCAAGAGACAATGATGATGCCATTTCACGTGCCATGAGTGAGCCAGACCTCCACGGGCCAGATGTGGACTACTCTGAGATAAGCACCGACTCTGGACATGATTCCCTGTTCAATCGGCCTGGTCTCGGCACGATGGTCTTTAGGAGGAACTATGTGAGCGGGGGCATGTTTGACCTTGGTGGTCGGGATGTGGCCAGTGTGTCCCAGTCAGGCAATAATGTGCGTTTACACAGTCGGCTGCAGCAATACCCAAGTATGGATGAAGACAGTATTGGGAGTGCACACAGCCTGCAGGAGAGGAATGTAGAAGAACTGCCCTGGGAGGAAATTGAATTGGGGCTTGATGATGATGATGAGCCTGATACAAGCCCTCTGGAGGTTTTTCTTGCTACACAAAGCATGAGCGAGTTTTATTCCATCTTCAAGCGGGAGAAGATTGACCTAGCAGCACTGTTGCTGTGCTCTGACCATGACTTAAAGAGTATTCATATCCCTTTAGGACCAAGGAAAAAGATCTTAGATGCTTGTCAGAAACGGCTCGAGACCATAGAGGACCCTGACTGCATCGAGGACACAGAATTGTGAGTTTTGAGATTCTCTATTAATACTCACTGCACAATTCCATATTCGTTTTTATTCCATTTGTAGAACAAAACAGAATACAGGTGCATTTAAATAAACTAATAATATGAAAATGTCTAAAGGCCATCTGTTAAGTTTTAGTCAATGTTAACAAAGACAATACCATAATGTGGAGTGATCATATTAGTAATTAGTGATAAGCTTGAAAACAATGGCAGAGATGTTTTTTTGCCCACATGCTCATACATTTGCACAACAGACAAACTAACCACTCACTGATCCCATTAATTCATCGGAATCCCAAAATGCTAACTTTCAGTGACAGAATTTCACAAGCCTCCACTTTCAGAATTAATAAACTGCTTACACACTGATGTTTCAGGATGTATGATCTATTAATCATTTGTTAAAATATATCAGACAGGGGAACCAAATCAACACCCTTTTTTTTGTTTTATCTCATTTTTTATTCTTAAAAATTTAAAATACTCCTGCTTTATGATATTTTTTTATAGAGCATGTTTTGATACTTGTAATTTAAGGGTGGGATTGTACAGTAAAATCTTTACTTTACTCAAAAAACAAACAGATATCAGAAATCGAGCTCCCAGTCCTATAGTCCAGTCATCTTGACCTGTTCTTTTCTTCCTGTATTGGCTTTTTTTTCTCTTCCCTTTTAAAATCACTACAACACGAGAAACTATCTGTAACAGTTTAATTTAGTGAGACATAGATTTTATGGTAATTATATTAGATACTGCTGCACTGCAAACCATTAAGTTAATGTGAGCTGTTGCTTGCCAAAACAGAATTTAGATGGAAATCAGTTGTAAGTTAAGCAGGAATGCTCTGCAGACAAAAAATCACCAGAAAACTGGCAGACAACATCTGACTCTAATTTAGTGGTCTCGAATAATATTTTAGCTAAATTGATAATAAAACACTTTAATCCACGCCTGTCTTTTCAGTGAAATATCTGAACTGTAATGCACACTTTATTTCTTGTTGGTAAAAATCTAGCTTCTGAGAAAGATTAAAAACATGTATTCTTCTTTTGTATGCTTTGCAGATAATCAAAGTCGTGCATGGTCATCCTGCCGTGTGATCATTGGGGCCCTAATGGTCAGTACAGTGTTGTGGGACAATGACTGAGTGAGTCAATGTCACAACTGAGCTGAGAGGACTTAATGATTTACATCTCCTGGTAACTCAGTGGCAGTCGAGCAGAAGAGGCACTGTCACAATGAATATGTCAAGCTTAAATGATATAAGAGTGAGATAAATTCTTGAAATGATTCATTCACAGTTTTGTTTGATCATAGGGATCACAGAAGTGATCTCTATGTGTCGGATGGATGGTCGGAGTCCCCTGCACTGCGTGGTTTCACAAACTGAAAGACAGTCATCAGAGTGCAGCACTGTGTTGCATCGTTGAATTTTCAAACAAAGAGCCGTTGTAGGGTCCCTGTTACCGAACATGTTTTCCCCCGTGGGGTAAATTTTTACCACCTCATGTGCCTGCAATGCTTGTGCCTGTGCATTTGCTTAAATGTTATCTGTATACCTTGACACACACTTTGTTATTAAGATTTTTACTTGGAGTTTGTATTTAATTATATTTCATTACTGCATATGTTTACATACAATGAGCCATGTCCATCTAAATGTGACTCGCTGATAATGAAAGGCCAATTGTACATTGAGATTGTTCTAATTTACTGTAGTGTTGTAAACTATGTGATAAGGCAGTATTTTTTTGTTGATTTTTTGTTTTGTTTTTTAATACACAACCTAACAACACATTAAGATTACACTAAGGTACCTATTAGCCTATGTATGCCACTCATGTCAGTCTTCCAACAATTTGTACCTTTCTTTATATCTACAGCTGCACAGTCGCATCTGTTAATGTATTCTGTCACTTTTTTTTAAAGGTGTATTTTACTGGAAATAAAGTTACTCTTTCCAAAGCTTTCCATTAGTCACATCGCGTGTCTTTAATCCTTTTTGCCCCCAGTGTTGCACCTTTTTTACTGCTTCTTCTGTATTTGATCTCCAAATAAGACTGAAGTTTATAGTACAAGAGCATAATGCAAAATGTGCTGTCACAAAACACTTTCATTGTTATTTTTAGGAACAATAAGGGCCCCCAGATGTATTTCTTGGAACTTTTGGGCTTGTCAGCATTAAGATAAGTTTACATTAATAACTTAAGAAATAAAAAAACATGTTTCTCTCTATTTTATGTGCAAGTTCCCATGATGATAAACTTAACGCTTTTTGAATCATAGCAAACTATTTATAGGGAAAAGATTTAACTTTAAATTGAATTTGATGTAGCACTTTTCACCAAGAATATAATATATATACGGTGAAGTAATATAAAGAAAGTAGCATGTTTATGGCCTTGCAATAATAACTACATTATGTACTGTAATGTAGAATGAAATATAATGAAACAATCAAATACAAAATGTATTTTTATATAGTGTAAAGTACCCAGAAAACTATATTTCACTGGTAGCTGTAACTATTTATATGGGTGAGATTATGCTAGGAAAATGTGTTCATTAATGCTCCTTCCAGGAAATATAAAAATCTTTCCTAGCAGGGCCACGCAAGTGCACAGACCAGAAAAAGGGTGGTGCATGTAAATGAGACCATTTGAAAAGGTCTTACATTTTTGCTTTAAAAAGTAAAGCAAAACTTGTGAAAACAAACAGCCAATGATGTATTTTTATTAACAAGTGTACAATTTGGATGACCCTACTGTACAAACACTTTTACTTTGCTGATAATGAGAAAAACTTGCTTTGAGTCAAATCACATTTATCCATGTTTCTTTAAAATTATTAGCAACTTTGCAGTCATCAACTTTGGTTTTTCTCTCAGTTTTAGTCCTCTTCATAAATAATAAACAGTTTGGACTGACAAATATTATCACCCATGTACACTGGTATATCTCCCTCAGAAATGGGTTCATATCACCCCATTTCTTGAATGTAATGACACCAAAATGTTATTAAAGCCTTGAATCACACATTCCCTCCTTAATGACCAGAATGGGTTTGTGATTGGTGCTTACCACATTATTTGTATATTAAACATACATTTCATCAAACAAGATGTTAGTGACTAATTCTATCATCGGATGCCAAATTCGATATGATTGAATCATAATTATTGTTTTGAAACTCTAAAAATATTTGTTTTTTGAGAAAAATATATTAATTGGACTTTATACAGATCCACAAACCCAAGTTTCAACAAACAAGAAACTGTCAGAATCCATCAGCTTTTGTAGATCCACACACCAAGGGTGTTTGCTTCATGTATGTTTGTTTATTATAAGAAAAAAACTTAAAAAAAATTTTTGAACAAAAAAAAAATATTTTAATACACTTGTGTTTTACTGTACAGCTTCACAAGTCACAGAACATCCAGTCCAAGTCGTTACCTGTTTACAGTGACAGCATTTTAATCTTTAAATCACTTGTATGAGGGAGACAGACACAGATCAGAGTGGGATTTGGCATCTTTAGTCAATAATGCAATAATACGGAGTTGCTGCTTACACACAAAAGACAAGCATTATTGTTCCTCTGTGCTGCATGACATAAATTCAGGAAGCTGCTCAGTAGATAAGTGGTGTTGACTGGAAGCTCCATGCCTCTGATGTAACACTGTTATCAAAAGGAAATAGGAAACTCTCCCACAATGGGGCTCTAAACAGAGCAAAAAGTCTCAGTGGAAAAAAAATAAAACAAAATAGAATTTAAAAAGGTATTAGCTAAAGCATGATTTATGTTTAACCCTGATTAGGTTTTTCTTTTCTTGTGATGTTTCTTTTAGATAGAATACCATGAAATCTCAAAATGTTCACATGCTGAATCAATGATAAAAACTCCTTCCTGGGAGGATTCTTTCCTCTCCATATTTGTTTAATCTACTATGTTTCTAAACTTAGTGTGGCTGGACACAGGGGAAAGAGAAGAGCAATGCTAGGGAGGGGTGAAAAATGAGAAAGCTTCAGTTGGCTAGGCACAGAATACCTTAGGCGTGGTTCCTAATCTTTTGTTATGCACGGTATGAGTCTCTGCTGCTTAGAAAAGTTAGGGGAAAGAAAGCTGTAGATATAGAGAACGCTTTGGTAAGTATAAAATAAAGTTAATCAACCTTTGATTTAAGGTGACAAGTGAAGTGGCCACTTAAATATGGCAACTCGCAGCAGTGGCACTGAGGAGAACCTGAGGGAGAGTCAGGACAATGTCAAGCAGGGACCAGAGGATCCTAGAGTTCTGGTATGCGACACAGTGCTGCCTCAAGATGTGTTGTGCGACTCCTGCATGGACAGCCCTGGCAAAGCGCTTAAATCCTGCCTGACCTGTCAGGTCTCCTACTGCCAGGACCATCTCAGACCTCATCTGGAGAAAGTTAAATTTCAGAACCATCGTTTGGTGGAGCCCCTTCAGGATATCGACTCTCAGACCTGTGAAGTTCATCAGCTTCCTCTGAAAAGCTTCTGCCTAAAGGACGGCTGCTGCTTGTGTCTGGACTGTGAGAGTCAGGACCATGAAGGGCACTTAACTGCGACTTTGGGGGAAGCACGCACACAGATTGAGGTCTCAAAAAATATGCACTACAATTAATTAATTGCAAGAAATATACAGAATCTGGATTAAGGTCAACAAAAAACAGAAACAATACTTAAATGATGTTTCTGTTTTTTAAGTTTTGTATTGGTATCTAATATGTATGATGTCCTTATCTGAAGAAGTAAATGTTTGCAATCATTTGCAGACCGAGCTCCTGAAGAAACATGAAGAGATCAGACGGAATGTCTCAGCTGTGGAGAAAGGAATTGAAAAACTGCTGACCAATAATGAATTAATCAAGGTAATCTTGTATTCTCCTGGTTTACTGGACACATCTGATCTGATTCTGAATATACAATTTTCAAGTCATTAACATTTAAATGTTCCCTTTCCTCAGTGCTCACTGCAAGAGGTTTGTGTAATCATCGAACAGCAGTTCACCATGCTGCAGACAACTGTGGTGGAGGCCAGAAAAGGGGTGGAGGAGGTGCTGGAAGGAGAGCAGAAGCAGGCAGTGAGACAGGTAGAGGGCATCCAGGCACATCTGGAGCAGAAGAGAGCAGAGTTGATGAAAACTTTGGCTCAAATGAACAAACTGTCCAAGAGCAGGACTGATGTTGACTTTCTGCAGGTAAAAAATGGTCGAAATGACAAAAAAAAAAAAAAATGTCTAAGTATAATGAAATCACATTCTAGTTTAAAGAAATCAAATTGGCATCTAATATCATATTGAATTAAAACCAAAGAAAATGTGTTTGGTAGTTTAATAATTAGGATTATTTAGGTTTTCATCATCTGTGACACAATATCAAAAGTTAGGATGCAAGAAATACACTAAGGGTACACTAAGGGGAAGGCCTAAAATCCCTTACCTATGGGGTTCCTTTGATTGACAAATGATTCCTCTCATTTTATCAACATTTTTCACACCATCAAACCTATCTAAAAGATGTATTGTTTGTAAGTAGAGAAGACTGCACAGTCCAGTGGATTTAAGCTGTTTTGGGTAAAAAGTTTCATGATATATGGAATTGGTACAGGATGTTCTCTGAGACTAAGAGTTTATTTTGGATGCAGCTGTGTTGGCAGTTTACACAAGGCTTTCCAGTTATTTAAAACAGATAAGTTTTGGATCAGATAAAATAAATGACATGTTCTTTCAGCAGCACTTATCCACCATGAACCTGATGAATGTTACATATGTTTGTTCTATTCTTTCCCAGGACTATGCAGAGTGGAAGAAAGAAGAGGCAGACATATGTGTACCTACTGTGAACATCAGCAGAATGGATCACTTAAACTCATACGTCAAAGCAGTGACTGATATTACACAGGAGCTGTGTGGCCTGATTATCTCATCTTACAAAGAAAAAACTTGCATAATCTGCAGAAATGGTGAGTTAATTTGATATATTTTACCCTAAATCTTGAGGTTCTATACAGAGAAAACGTTCTCAGGCAGCCTTCTATTAGTGCATTTTTGTAGTTTCACTACTTGTTATGTTGCAGGGATAGCATCTCTGAATGGGTGCTGGTCCACTGTTTTAGTCCAAAATGATGTATCCCAGTAGCTAATACATGAATGATAATAATCTATCTCAGACATACAAAGCCTTGAAATCACAGTCTCTGCTGTTTATTGTTTTTTGCCTTGAACACAACTACAGCATACTTATTTATTGCTTCTGTTTAGATCCATTTAAGAACTCTTTAACAATCTTTTAATCACATATTTCTCCCAAATACACAATGCAATGTGAAAGTCTATAAATAATCGCTCTGCAAAATGATCAAGCAGATCCTAAATCGTCGATGCCAGAAACTCAGCCTTCCTCCCTGCCTGATCCTGAGACCCGAGAGGACTTTTTGAAATGTAAATACTTTTCAGTTTATATCATATTTTGATGGCTTTTTTTTGTCAAACTGTGACATAAATCATCAAACTGCATTTTTTCTGTTGTAGACATAAGGAGTTTGTCCTTTGACCCCAACACCACTCATCATTTCTTGCGAATAATGGAGGACAACAGGAAGCTGGCCAACACCAGCCCTTGGCAGCACAGCTACCCAGACCACCCCAGCCGATTTGAATACTGGCGTCAGGCCATGACTTCAGAGAGCCTTTACTTAGGAAGGCATTACATTGAAGCAGAGCTGAGTGGGGAAGGTACGCATGTTGGTGTCACCTACAAGAGCATTCATCGTAAGGGAGAGGAAAGCAGCAGCTGCATCACAGGAAATGATTTCTCTTGGTGCATGGGAAGAAACAGCCGAGGTTTCTCTGCCTGGCATGCTGGTGTGGAGACAGCTTTGGAAGTCACTGATATCACCAGGATCGGCTTGTTTCTTGACTTTCACCGAGGCACTGTGTCTTTCTATAATGTGACAGGTCCTATGGTACTACTCCACACATACATGGCTGAGTTTATAGAGCCCCTGTATGTCACAGTGTGGCTGTCAAAAAAAGACAATATAGTTTCTCTTGTTAATGCAAAATGATGTATTAGCAAACAAATTACCAGCTGCCTTCATTGTAAGCTTGTAAAAGAAAAGTGCTGCATTACAAATATTGGAGGTTATATAACTGTACGAGAGGTGGATTTTTCCACATGCATGTGATAAATTAAACATGACCATTGTACAACATGAACATAAGTACTCTGAGCAGAGGGTGTGTCAAACATTTACTGCTGCTTTGGCACTTTACTGCTTTTAAATGTGATAGGAATGAGGGAGACAGCTGTTGTTTATCTTGCAAGTTTATTTAGTCATTTAAGGCTGTGTTATCTGTCAACATTTTACAGTCTTTGCATTGCTCACTTGTAAATCTGTAAGAACATGTAATTCATGAACTGTAAAATCATTACCAAAGAAAAATGAACAAATCAGTAATGTATGTGAAGATCAACGTTACACAGTAAAATCTGTTTCATTTTCATCATAAACTGGATTTGTAAAGTGCACTCCTGTCTGAGTCAAAGAGATTGAATTACGTTCAGTTCCATACAGACCAGGAATATCGGTCATCCTATCAGGTTTATCAAACATAGGGTTATCAAATCCATGGTCGAGAGCCCCACCAAGGTCTCCAACATCAGTGTTTTTCTGCATGTGACGAAGAGATGGCATTGAAGGCATGGATGGCATTGAAGGCATGGATGGCATTGAAGGCATGGCTGGCATTTGAACAAAACCCTTACGAATCAAAACAACTAAGGTAGTAATGACTGTAATCAAAATTAAAATGGCAAACAAAACTCCAACTACCATCCCTGCATTTCCTCCAGATTGATTGCTCCTGCCAGAGGAAGCTTCAAATTCAGTCTCTGTGATTCCCAGTTCCGAACCATGAGAACGAGCATCCTTTATCATGTCCTGGGCCAGACTTTCTGACAGTTTCCCCCTTTCATCATCCAGAATAACAACCTGGATTGCAGGAACTGCACCAGTTGGGATAATCCCCATCAACCGCTGTGAGTGAGTGACTGTAGACATGCCCAGCTGAATGGACTTGTACTTTGGCAGGATAAGGAAAAGGTGACGGATTCGTTCCCTGTAAGCCTGCAGGTTGAAACTATCAGCATAATGAATGGTAACAATGGTACCACACACTTCACAGCAGTGTCCTACAGGTTGGAGAGGCGTCTTACAGCTCAAAGAGGCACATGTTACTGTGCTGCAGATCCGCTCATTGTTTACAGAGTTCCCACAGTCACAGCCAGCAGGATTACTACAGCCTTGGTTTCCTACGGTGACAGCCGAGGACCCATGAAACTGCAATCGGCCTGAGTGTGAGCTGAGATATTGAGAAAACTCCGATTGACTTTCAAACATCTTCCCAAGCACAGAGACAGATTTCACTGCGATACTAGACTGACTGGAGCTGGTGTCCACGCGGAAGGAGGACAGGTCTTTGAAAACAACATCATCATACTGACAGGGAACACTCTCCTCGTGGACTGAAAACAGGAAGTTTCCATTCTGCAGGTCATCCAGGGTTCCAGCTGCCTGCCACAGAGCTGGATTAAACCATTGAAGAGACTCTGATTCTTTGAACTGGGTCGTCACACCTGCCCCACAACCAGGGTCTTGTCCGCTGACAACGTAAAAGCCGGCCCCTGAATTCAGGATAAGCTCTCCGTCGACTGGCAGCCTCATCTCCTGCACGGCGTGTGTGGTCTCCACAAACACAGACACTTTTCTTTGAGCTGAAAACTGAGCTATGTCGCTGCCACATGGAACATCTCCTTTGTCCCAATTAGTCTTATTTTCATAGTTGGTATCAGGAATCCACTGTTTGTAAAGGGCATTTGTTGCCCCAACAAGACAGCAGAGCAGGATCACGTCTGGTGTTTTCAGCATCTTGACTATTTGTGACAGGCAGAGGGAAAATGGTGTGACCTTTGTTTCCAAACTTGTGATCATCACGAGTGCACACTGCTTACTAATAAAGTTCATGAGCTTTAAACGACATCCCCCTGCTCAAGCAGATGACCTGTAAAAGATTTACATCTTCTGCGTGAACACCTGCATTAAAAAAACAAGTTTTACAATCAATCCAATATGCTTTCCTCTACCTTTGAACTGGGATTGATAAAGTATTTATTTTTCTATGTTTCCCACCCTTTTTAGCCAGTCACTAAGAATTAATCTGTGCAGTAAACTCTTGTTGCATGAAATAATCATTGCTGAGGGATTTTCATTAAGAACTACTTAATAAATCATAAACAGTCTCAACCTCATTTAAGTTTAGGGCATGTGATATATGGCCTTCGAATACACCCATAGTATGATGTAGCATCAAGCCTCTAATTAGAATTTAATGCAATCCATTTAACTCACAGACATAATAGAAATTAGATTAAAAGTGCAACCTCAGACAATTCAGTCAAGATCATAACTAGTTTAATTATCCTGATCACTGCATCATATTATCATATGCTAAACAAGCATATCAGCACACACATATCAGAATTATAGTCATTAAGTATTAATCCCCATCACCATAAAATCTAAGTTTAATTAACCCTGTATGCTCATGTTAAATGGTTTCCCCGTGTTTTTAAGGAAAAAGTGTTGTACCTTACATTTTAAGATGTCTTAAATCTGCAAGATTCCAACAAATGTACCACTTGGAAAATGGACCAGAATGCGTCACATTTCCCCAAAGCATAGTACTGTTCGAATCTTATTAATGAGGAATTTATTTACTGTTTAAACATAGAATCATAGAATTAAAATGAAAACTGCTTTCCTGAATTTGTTGATAATATCTACTATTTTCAGAAGTTTAAAGTATCTTGCAGAAAAGGTTTTACTCTGGAAAACTTGGATAACTACTTCTTGGAAGCGGACATGCATAAACACACACACTCGTTGAACCTGTATCACCCCTGTTCTCCCAGACATGATATGTCTACCTGTAAAGCGTGCATGACTCAGGACCACTTTGCATGACGGAGTCACGTACAGGAAAGTTTCAAGGGGGAAAAAAACACTTTTCCAATTCATTGATTTGAGATGTAAAGTAACTTGTGGTTGTTGTGTACCTCTCACAGGCCCTGTTGCACTTGAAGAGTACCAACATTTTTAGGAGGAATACCATGGAGAATAAAAAATGCCAGACCAGAACTAATGTGAAAATAGTGATAAGAACAATGTTTAAAATGTGTTGGAAGTCCCCCTGTGGGTGTGGGGTGAGTAGCGTCACTAATCAGCTGAAACTAATTGCACCTGTTTGTTTTCATTTACTCCACCTTGTGCAATGGGTCAGGTTGCTCTGCAATCTGACCTGCACAAAGAAGAACATTGACCCAGTTATTTCCTGTTTTCTTTTACTCTGTTTAACTTAGATGCAAAAAACTTAAGCCTCGACTCAAAGTACGTCATCGAAGGTGTAGCTCAGCAGATGTTGCGTTCCCAAAACAAAGTTTTCGCAAGATCATTTCTTTGTTCTCCAGCTCTTTTTGAATCCATTTTGCAGTGCTGTCATTTGTTATTTAACTTAGGAACTCAAACTATGTAGCAGTACAAGTTAACTTTTAGCTTGCTTTATAATCCAATAACAATCATGCAGTGCATCTTTGGCATAGCCTACTTTTTAAATGGTTTTGATTGTGGTGGCCTACGATACCCTTCAAAATCCGGATACCAGCGTCTCGTAGCTATCAATGGATGTTTTAAAATGTCAATCGAGGTAACATTTTGGGTTTCTCAAAATAATGCATCATTGTTCTCTTACTTTCAGTCAGTGATGGTGAACAGAAGTGTAAATGCAGTCTCTCAGCTTACCAGCACCTTAAAAGAGGCCTATTATTATTTGTACCCATTGAACATGGAATACAACCTCTTTGCTGCCACTATGACCGATGTGATGTGGAAAAATGTGGGTTGAGTTGTGGAAGATCACAGCCACCATCAAGTTAAGTTCTGTCCAAAGGATCTATGTTTGGGACCTGTGATAGGGCTCCTCCTGGTGGTCGCAGGACTTACAACAGTTATATTCCATTAAATGTTCATATAACAAGATGAAGAAGATTAAAGGAACATGGCCCTACTGATTAATTTCATTATGAATATAGTGATTGTGAGCTTGATGTCCCTTTCCACTATGGTTGGTTGCATTGTTTTCAGGCTGGACCACAGGGAGCATGTATGAGAGAAAAATCCATCCTGTAGGCTATGTGGAGTTGCTGGTGGGAGCCTCGATGAGGCAGTTCATCACAAGTTATTTAATGCCAAAGGCTACCTGAATGTCCTCAACTTGACCAGGGCTGTACTATAGTACAGTTATTGCACTTGAAGAGTAACTGTCCTCTTCAAGTGCAGTATACTGGTGGTCCAGCATGGCCGCAGGAACTACTTCATCATTGAAGGCCTTAATCAGGAGCCCTTCCATGTGATGCAGGAAGCAGCTCTGTGCACAAATGCCCACAGCAACCATGAAAATGGAGAGATGATCATTTAAAAAGAGCACAATATATACAACCATGTCCTGACTTCAGATCCTAATAAGCCAAATAGGAAAAGAAGTGCTCTCAAGATAGTCTGTTCCTTTCTACTGCTTGCTAACATAATTGTCAGTTTTACTTATTTTCTTCCATTTAATACAGACTAATAGTGTTTCCTTTTAAGACCTTCTTATTCCTTTATTGTGCACCAACATCCCTGCATCATGCCTGCATTTGTAGCTCGTCCACAGTTTGACCCCTCGGTTGAGATGCACTTCTACAAATATACACTTTTGCACACTATTGTGAATATTGGACTTCCTTTTGGGATCTTCTACCATATGCACTCTGCTGCCAGCCTCCTTTGGGGTTTACTTAATGTCTTAGCTGTGCATTTAAAAAAACAAATTCTACATACTGTTTTTTTAAATTTGTTTAAAATATCTGACTATTTTATACAAATTAAACAAATTAATCTTACAATGTATTATTATTGCTGAACATCTTGAATTCCCATTCAGTCATGTGGCATTTATGCAGATTGGGTTGCAAATTTGATGTTAGAAGCACTTCGGATAAAATGTTATTGGTTAGTGAAATAATTAGGAGAGGATAATGACTTATGAAAGAAAATGGCCAATACTGCAAATTATGAATATGGCCTGAAATTCTTTAAAACTGGACCCATAATAAGTAAAGTTGGACAACCACTCAACAGCTGTAATGTGATGATGGCAACTAAATACAGCAAAGTAAACACTCTTGTACTTTCAACTGACAAGTTTGGGTTGAAAGTGTGGGAACAAAATGTCGCTACATTATACAAAGCTTTCAGGCTACCTTTTGATTTGTGACCTTGGCACCCTGGAGCTGAAGACACGCTGCAGATTGCAGTCCATGTTTGTAATCAACAATTTGTGTGTGATGACTATTGCCAAACAAATGGAAGAAATCCTATATCAAAGCGGTGTTTACTGAAGATAGTTCTGCTCCAACAGCACATACCTGCTGTGGATTATGAAGAGCTAATTCCACTAAGTTAACCCCCCTCTGGCTGTCTCGGTTTCCTATAATGGCCATCAATCTAATTTGTGCCATTCATAGTCGATCCTGGTGAGTGGAAATCATTTGTAGAACTTCCTCTGTGTCTGAGGCCATCACTAAAATCAGAAAGTCACATCTGATTAGAATCGGCGTGACTTCTTCTTTTGAAAGCATCCAAATGTGCTCCCTCACACAGAAAACCCAGACACTAGAAGGGATAACACAACTGAGAGCTGAAGCAAAGTGTAAACTAGGCTGTATAGTGATCCATTCTGTAACGTTGCTACACTTATAAACCTATCAGCTGCAAGAGTCTCTGACACTTTGGCACAGATGACTATCTTGTGTAAAGCACTTACCTATCAACACTATCTCTATTTTACATCCAAATCCTTGGAAAGATTAGGCTCAGGTTCACTTTAAAGTTAACTATGTTTGTTTTTAGAAGCTTTAAGGTGTAAAATAATCCAGTATTTGTCTTTAAGAATACTTATGTTAGTGTCATTGTATTAGTATAATGATCATAAGGATAAATGGTCCCTCTGAGAGGTACCATCATTTTGGAAAGATACCCATTAGTTTTAAATGCAGCAATGGAAAATCACCCAGCAAGTTGAATGCTGAACAGGATTGCAGGGCCATCTAGTGGCTAACATGTGGAGGTTCCACTTTCAATCATGCTGAGGTTAACCTGCTGAATACATAATCAGTATTCAGAAAACTCACAAGTATGACTGACATTTTTGAGGAACCACCGCTACATTTCATTTAAAGATTTTCAATTAAAGGCTACTATTCAGTAATGTCATCAACAACTCAGAGATGCTAATCAGTTTATAATTTCAGGACAGTTTAACGAAAATACAATTTTTAAGCATCAAGCACTGTAAGCATTGCTATCCAGATGAAAAAATTAATCCTGGTCTTTTACATAAAAACATACAATCTGTATTATTGTTTCCAAACAACACATAAACAACCATATCAGATAATCTAGAAAGGTGCAAGTTCACTTGAAAGCATGACATGCAGGGTTCGAATTACAGGGGAGCTAAGGGGAGCTCGGCTCCCCTGAAAAGCAGAGCAGCTCCCCTAAAAAGATTCAGCTGATACTCTAAGGGGGAGCCATAAAAATTGTCCACTTTCAGGTTACATTTAAGTTTTCCATACGATTTGAGATGTTTTTTTTTTTTTCTAAGGATAGCATTTATTTGTCAGGGTTTTGTGTTTGATCATTTATTTAATTTGATTATTTAGATCCTCCAAACAATGCAGGTGATCCGTTCTGTTTCCTTCAACACCGCGGACGGCAGCATTGTTCGTTTAATGCAGCAAGCATCCATAATAACCACCTGATCTGCTTTATTTTTGTGGTTGTTAATGAACTCTCAGTCCCTTTTCTGATTAAACAAGTAGCATGTAGTAGTAGCAGAAGGTTTTTTTGCAGTAATCATATTTTTGGCCGCACTACATGCAATAATATGCATGCACGTGCACTTAACTTGCAAAGTCATGGCGCACGCCAAAGAATAAGGCTCCCCCGAAAGCCCCTAAGTAATTCGAACCCTGATGACAAGTACGATAAATAATAGGAAACACTGATACTTTGCTAACCAAAACAGGTTATATGTCTTTGCTGGAAAGCACTTTACCCTCTATGACAAATCTGACAAAAGTTAAATATTTCCTTTTTCCTCTATGACGTCAAGAAAAGAGCCTCAGCCTTCAGCAAACACTCCTGTCGTCTCAGTGCTTTGACAAACATTCTGTGGTCTTGAGGTTTGAAGAAAAGTACAACACATTTTCTTATAGACATCGATATTTATAAATCATAAATCTTTAAGCTCCCCAAGTGAGCGGTGTAAGGGACAAGCATTATGATAACAAGGAAGTTAAACACAGTGAGGTTTACCAGGAAACCAGCAGATACTGAAGGGAGGAGAAACCCTGGAGTCAGAACAGTCTGTTTTTCAGTCCAAATGCTTTCTGTCTACATCCTTTGGATCTCAAAAAGACGGACATCGGTGTCATACCAGATGGGAGGATCCACGTTGCTAGATAAGCAAAATAAATCAATTTAAATCAACATGTGAACATAAAATGTCAGTCTCTGTATTACACAGTCATTGTGTTTGGCTTACCGTAAGTAAACCACACCCCACATGTAGGTGCGAAACCACATGGCAGTACCAGCGTTGGCTTGATACTTTCTGATGAGGATGGGGTGAGGAACTGGCAGCAGACCCACTAAAGTGCCATGTTGAAGAAACTTGAGGATCTCTGATTCATCTGTCAGACCCCTGCAGAAAGTCAAAGAGCACACTCTATTAGGTTTTCTGGTAATATTTCACAAGATCCACTGTAGGACTTCTGCTCTCTAAACAAAAAGGAACAGAAATAAAACCAACTTGTCGATGCAGATCTTTTCCACCTGGGGAACTAGTACTTGCAGGAGACGCATGATAGTCTGAAGGGGTAACTTGCACTTCCAAGACAGGACCTGGGACAAAATAAATACATCCAAATTGAATGCAAATATCGAAAATCTATCAAAAACTGAAGGAAAGACTGTAGAGTTTTACAGACCCATTCAGGTTTGGGAGCCCATAACGAAATTGAAGATACACTCGACAAACGTCTTCTCTCCATTTCTGCCTCAGTGTAGAAAACATCCTGATAATGTGAGGAAACAGATTGAGAAACATGCACATACATTTCAGCAAACACAGAAAAAAGCAAACAAACAAACAAAAAAATTATTTACTTCATTGTCTCTGCCTGAGTTTGACTCTGTGTCACTGGTCCCAGCAGCTGCACTTTGGTCTGAGTGGACTGTGTGTAGAGCGTCTGTCTTTGGGACTGACACCATGGTGCCATCTTCTGATACCTGGGACTTCTCCGTTAGTTTATCAATACCTGAAAGAAACCATAAATAGGAAACTTATCAATACATTCTCCCTTTAATTAAAAATGTGATTAAAAGAACATAACCTACAAAGCTAACCCCAAAAGCAAATAGATACCAAAAGCAGTGATTTGCAACATTTCATCATAAACAGACATGGTTTCATAATGGAAACCACCGCAGAAAAATCCCAGACAATCATAGACCTCCATGTTAAATACAAATGGAACCAGCTGACTTGTTGTAAGCACACAGCAAGTCAGCATTTGTGATAAAATGGGAACGCGTTAGTGCAAACGGTCAGGGTAATTGCACGTCTGTGAGGGTATCATTAATGCTGAAAGACATATTTTGGAGCAACGTATGTTCCCATTCAAACAAAAATATTTTCAGGGAATGTCTTGTTTATCTTTGCAGCATAAACTACATTTTGCAAAAAATCTGGATGATAAACTGCCTGCAAAAGAAACATGACTTCAACTGTTGAGTAAATATTATCTTGTATCAGGTAGATGAGTTATTTCATTTTCAAAACTGCAGCAACTGGTCTCCTCAGTTTCCAAACATTGTGTTTCATTAATCAATATGTTGTCTGTGCTATTTTTAACTAAATAAAGAGTTCAACTAAATGATCTGCACAATAAATAAATGCATTCAGTTTTCATTTGCATCTTCATTTTTTTCAATAGGCAAATAAATTATAAGCTAATCCAAAGATCGGAAAAGTACACTAAAAGTAACTTTACCTGGTATAGCAACTAGACTGGTTTTGAGTGTGCCAGGTTCTGCTGGCACTGCAGGGTGTGATCCCTCCATGGATACAGTCTCTTGGGAACTTGTGCGGGAAATTACATCTGGTGACTTCTTCTTCCTCTGCAAAGCCTTTTGGATTGAAGCGGGGTCAGATGGCAGATTGGCCAGCTGGTGGAACACGTTCCGCTTGCGGATGATGGCGTATACTAAATTGCAGTTTCCTGACAGTGAGATAGAGAGGGTCTGAATTATTTGAACAAATGTGCCTGCAAAAGCTTAAACCTCCCTACAAAAATAGAAAAAAACGATTCAACTCCATGCAACCCCGGTGGTTCTGCAGCATTCCCTTACCATCAAACTGATACTGGATGATGTTGTTGAAAGCCTCAAGAAGGAAGAAAACAAGGTGATGGTTCTGGGCAGTAGAGAACAGGAACCAGCTGGTGGAAAAGGCCTCCAGTAGGTGGAGCAGTTTATTGGCAGCTACCATAGACAAGCTCTTCAGATATGGGGAAACTAAAGAAGAAGGCGAAGAGCGATAACTTAAGCATTCTAAAAATATACTCCTTATTAAATTAAAACATATGTGACATCCGTTTATTGTTCCAAAATCTGAGGTAGCACCAAAGAGATTCACCGTTTACAACGATGGTGAGCAGGCAGTCAAATAGTGGCTGGAGACGTTGGTGGCCTGTAGTGATAATCTTGTGAAACACCTGGAAAACAAACAGAGAAACGGCTGTGAAACCAAACTCTTCCATAATAAAGCCGTAGTCAATCATATTGCCTTTTCAGAAGTACGGCAGGTGTCGGTCTCACCACTATAAGCAGGTCAGCATGAGTCCCTGTGAACACCGGGATGTCCATAGGCACATGGGTGGAATAGGGCTTATTCAATCGTACGCCAAAATTTCTCTCTCCACTCAACAGCAACAAAATGAACACTCCAATGTGCATGAGTCCAACGCGTGCTGCAGTAAGGATGCATCACCACAGAAGTTAATGAATGTCTGCCTGATAGAAGTTTGTTTGGTGAAATAAAGAAAAAGAAGACACTCACACTGGTCAGCTCTGGCATCATTCAGGTAATAGAGTATAGGAACCAGAATGTCCAGCACATCGCTGCTCTTCAGGACGAAAAACAGAAACTTCTGTGATGGGAACACAGAGCGGATTATATTATATAATGATGCAAATACTTGTCTAATGTCTAATTTGGCATTGTTTTAGTTCTCTTAAACCTTATTAAAGTCGCAAAGCTTCCAGAAGAGCACCAGCAGTTCCTGGTGGAACTGGATCTTTTTGGTGGAGTTAGGCAAGTAAGTCTGAGCCAGAGGATTGGTCAGCAGACGAGCCAGACCCTTCAGGACAAAGTCAAAGTCCTACGAATACAACAAAGACAGTTTTGGACAAGTGATCTCAGGGAATTGCCTTCGTACATCTTGTTGAAACAATCATAGACATACCTCCTCTCTGTGAATCCTTGATAAATAATTCACAAACAGGTTTTCAGGGCCTGTAGACTTCACAAAGATAAAGAGATTTACCTGAAAATAAAATCTAACTCACAAATCATCATAAAGCTGATTTCTTTGCTGTGGCCTTGTCATACCTCATGTTCCTCCATGCTGGATGGAGAGGGAGGAGGGTGGTGAACCCCTCCATCATGTTCCAATGTTACAATGAGGACCTGCACGGCCTGCTCCACCAGCTGTTCCCGGTAATCAGCAAAGAGTAGGTGGTTGTATGGAATGCCGTAGCCCACAGGATCGTAGGCGCACACTACATTGAGCAGAGATGTGAACAGAGGCAGTGCATGTCTGGGGAGAAAAACATGAAGACGATGTTAGTTAATCAACCATAAAGTGCCTAGAGTAAGTGCTTCTCATTAAAAAAAAAAAATTTTAACACTTAAAGCTGCAACTTGTCCCTTTTTTAATTGCAGATTTCTAAACATCCATTTCAAAATCCAATACAGACCCATACACGAGGCATACCTGCACATGCATACATGATGGAGGGATTTGTGAGGAAGGGAGTTCTTATCCAGTGGCCTTGGGTCAAAAATTGTATAGCGGACATTAAAAATGATTATTACTTCAGTAGAAAGTAGCTCCAGTGAAACCTGAACACAATATATTCAGTGAATGGTCTAGTGTAAAAGAGGACTGCTTCTGGAAAGAGACCTTTCAGCTGCATTTTCCAAAAATCTTTTGTTCTAATACTTTAAAGTTAGTTCTGGTGTGCAGGTAAGATCTGAGGGTGCTGGATTCATCCTGGTCCCAACTTTCCTAAAGATTTCACTGTAAAAACTATAGAAGGTGCAGCAGCTCAGCGATTTTCTATCTTGGAAGGGTTTTGTTGAAGCTATAATGACACAGTAAAACTAAATTATAGTTAATTTTTACTTGCTGTGCCATGAGCAAAATTTATTTGAAGACAATATTATTACTGCTGATGTTACAACTGTTTAATCAAGTCTTAGAAAAAGAGGCAACATTCTGCCTTTGTTCAGCATGAGATATTGTGCAAAGTAAAGTGATGGCCCATTATATGTGTCAGTAAATTAATTGAGTAAAATGCATGATCTTTGTATACATTACAGACCAGTTGGTACGTATCTTGGAGGTAGGCCCAACGCTAATGTTGAGTCACCTATTCAAGATTTCACTTCTTGTGCTATTTAAACAATCAGTTGACATCTGGATGGATGCACATGGTCGCATAAACGTGTGCATGTCTGTTCATACATCTTTTTATTTTATCTTATTTATTAAGGGCCATGTACCATTTCAAACAGAAATGTTTCCATTTGATGCATCCAGTTAGCCTTAGGGTGGATTAGCCTTTATTTGTGCATTACCTATTTTCTGTGGAGCAGAAGAATGTGACCCATGGGTTAAGGACATTGTTGTCTGATGAAGGAGGCAGGTACATGGCCTCGGAGAAGCAGGTCAGCAACAACCTCAGCAACTCTGTCCTAGATGTGAAAAAACAAGCACAGAGGAAGACAAGAAAATTAAGTAACAGTAAAAAAGAAGAGAGAAATGTTGCGATATAGATTGTTGCCAGGTGCAGCTCTACAAATCCAGCTGACTCACCTGTTCAGGTCATGGATGTAGTTGAGAGGAGGAGACTGTGCAAATCCCACCCCTGACTCCCAGATGTACTCGCAGCTGTCTAAAGATTGCATGCTCTCTACAGAGTCCTGGATATGGTCACCAAAAAAAATCATCAAACTTGAATTATTTCATTTAAAAGTAGCGTGATATTTGTCAGATGGAGCCTTCATGTTATTGTGTGAAAGAGTATTATGCTTAAAGGACCAATCTGCTTGTTCTTGTTGTTAATTCAATCTATCCATCTCAATTTATCTTTCTTTAAAAGAGACCATTGTCTGTAATCCAATTTAGGGCAGAAATGTTAAAACAGCGATAAGAGCATTCATTGTCAGGTCAAAGTTGCAGTCTTCATGCAGCATTCCTCTCATACTCATGAAGGAAGAAGAGTTCTTCCTGGTGTGGCTGACAATGTATCAAAACTTGAGTGGCAGGTTAGTTGAGCAACTTAAGATCAGGAAGAAGGAAGCAGTGCCCGGAAAAATATTTCTAACTTTAGCATCAGCAAAGTACAGTAAGGTCGAGAAAAACTTAGAACATTGTGTCCAGAATAATCACTGGAAGGTGGCAAGGTGATAAATGAACGACATCGGACTGCACAGTGTCAGGATATTAAGTACTTACAGGGCCTCTCCTGTGGCTGTGCACAGTAAAGTCAGGGCAGAAGAGCAGGTCAGCAATCGCCAGGAGCAGCGACTCAGCCAGTGGTCGAGCTCCATCGTCATCATCCAACTCATCCGTCTGAAAAAGGATGGACACACGTGATGTTTAAGCATGTTTTTCACTGCTGTCATCAAAAGGGATTATCGAAATGGAAATGTAATTGTTTAGTGCATCATGACTAATAGTTTCTGAACAACTAAAATGTGTTCCTTGTCTACAGGGAAAGAAGAAAATACAATTCCTTGTTAATGGAAAGAGGGAAGTCAGATCACCAACTGAATGAGAGACTGACATTCAAGAAAAGCCCTCTGTTACAACCTGCTGTCCTTAAATATGATTGTATCACTGGAATGGTTTCAGTACTGGTTCAGAGCCAGTGATCAACTTTGATTCATTTCCTTCTGCTGCAGCTGTTGTACCACTGGCTAGTGCTACAGCTGCACCAAATCTTTGTTGGTCCAGAGCAAGAAGCTGCCTGCATCATGGCCCTGCTGAGGGCAGGGTTGTGGTGTCCAACCAGAATGACTTAAAGTTTTTAACTGCCATATTTGAAAATCCAGAGCCAGTGAAGAATTCAAAAAGAAGAATAAAATAAAAAAAAGAACACGAGCTGTAACTTGGATATGAAGTCAATGAAATAGTGAAAATAACGTGAGCGCATTGTTCATTTTTAATATTGCCTATAGGCACTGGTCAACGCTGCCCAAAGAGTACTAAAGAGCTGCATTCAAAACCATATTTTAAACTAGATGGAAAGGCAACATTTGCAACTTTGTTCACAAATATTGTCAGACGTTTCAGTATCATAGCTTGAATTTAGAGATTCCACTGGAAACAGTGTGCATAAATCATGTATGTAGCAGTGTCAGCAGTTGCTGTTTATAGCGGGGTTTATCAACTAAACTGGAAGACATAGAAGACATCCATTGGCACAGAAAATGAGAGAAACACTGGGATGATAAACTTTTCCTGCACTGCAGTCCTAGAAAGCTGTTCAAAGAATATATAAGTTGAGATCTTTACCTTGAGTAAATTATGTGGGTTTTATAGTGGTTTGTGCTTCTTTGCCCTTTACCCACTCACCCCAGCCCGGCCAGCACCAGGTACTGTTGACCAGAAGAATCCTCTCCAGTCCTGGTCCTCAAAGATGTAAGGAAGAATGCGGGTGAGGATCCGAGTGCAGTTCAGGATCACTTGCTTCTCCTTCTCAGTCTGACACCCAGATTCTGCTCCTTGCACCAGCTTCTCTACAGCCTGAACAATCAGGTAACATGTTTGAAGAAAAAAACACTAAGCTTGGTATGGCATCTGCTGAACTGGGCACCATGTTTGATCATTAATGTAGAACAGAGTTCTTGATATTGTTTATTATATTTTTCTTTAAAACAATGAACTTTCAACCACATCTGGGATTTTTTTTTTTTTTTAATTTATGAGGCATTTTCCATTAAATGTGCTCAATGCATGTCATTTGGACATGACATTTCTGGAATAGTTCTCTGTGACAAACTGTAATACTGAGCTCTTTGTTGATCCAAATGTCTCAAATAAGGACATTTGACCCCTCATATAGCACTGTATCTTTTCTTTATAATGTACAGTGCTGTTAATGGGATGTTAATGGTACTTGTAGACTATTCCTTTTGACATTTCTGTTAGAAGGGAAGTGTTATTTTTAATGGGAATTAAAAAATTATTTGCAATTCATTAAAAGCCCGCTGCGGTCCATGGCTAAAATAGGCAGCAAACCCAAAGAATGATTCTGGCTTCAAGGGCTCTAGTTCCCTACTCCTTAGGTAACTATGCTGTTCGCTTCTGTGGGTCTGTTTTGTTTCTGATAGGCAGCTTCAAACGGAAGCTGGGAGCACAACACGGGAAACAAAGTGAAAGGAAGGGGAGTTGACTCATTTATTCCTATATTTAAAAGCCTGCACTGGCCTCTGAAAACAAAATCTTGCACTGTTTCAAAACATTATCCCATGATTTCACTTCCACGAAAGCATTCCCACATGGAATAATCTTCTCTCATATACAAACTTGTATTTACATATAGGCCTCTGCATGTATGGTGCTTTAGTGTGTACCTTGTAACAGAGGGTTGCTAGATTTGATGGGGACTCCTCTCGCACAGCTCTTATCTCTGCAGCTGGCACCAGGGCAAAAACATCCTGGATTGTGGTGGTGCTGTCTACCCAGAACTGATCCCAGAAGGCATCGTCTGTAGCCTCCACTGGCTGTAAAAAAAACAAATGTCCATGTTCCAGTTACCATATAAGCTAGATAAAACTGAATTTAAATGCAATGTCTTTACTGATCTTGCACTGCGTTAAAATGCAGTGTTGGTCCTTTAATTTGAATAACATAAGTGAACGTCGAGTCTCTGGTTACATAAAGCATTCGTCTAATGGCAATGTAAACATAACTTCTTGTTCTAGCCACCGTGGAAACATTATCTTGCACACTAACCAAAGCACATCCACCTGGCGCATCTGCAAACGTGGTTATTCATGGATTTACGTCATCAACAATGATTTTGCTAAACGCCATGATTTATTAACGTCATAACTAAATACGTAGGCAACTGTCTGAATAGATGGTTATAGCAATTTGCATCACAAAATCGACTACCAGACAATAGCCTAATCCAATTTATGATACGCACGACATATTTGAAAGGCGCATCATCTTTACACTTCGATAATATAATTATTGTCATCTTGTAGAATGAATTTCTGTTCATTAAACACGAGCAACACAAGATAATTTATTATTTTCTCCCACATCAGAAAGCCCTATCTCATCTCTCCTCGATGATGCTCCTCGGTGCGCTCCCCGCTCTTGCCTATGTAATACTTTAATCTGCAGTATGGAAGCGCGTATACCTGTGTTTTGGTCGTAAGCTGGATCACTGCCTTCCTGAAATTCAGTTTTGAGTCGCTGCTGCCCATTGCGGTTGATTCCCTTCAGACATGCAGGTCTGTTGCTGCTGAGAATCCCTGATAATCTCGCCTCCTACGCTTGAGTCATTGGCGGAGGCGGTTTTCTTTTTTTTTCTTTCTCTCTTTTTTTTTTTTTTTTTTTTTTTTTTTTTTTTTTTTGGTTTTTTTTTTTATTGGTTGGCTGGTTGGCTGGCTCGACACCCGGGCAGACTATTGGGTGCAACTTCCGGGTAACAACAAAAACTATTATTTATAGGCTCTTTTCTTAGGATTTCTATATTTTAAAATAACTTGACCAAATTGTTTTTTATCGGGATATATTGTTACATTGTACTGATATTTTTTTACTGCTCAGTGTTTCCAGTCGCTAAAGCAACATAATTTGGGGAGTGAATAATACGGACGGATTTATATGTAGCCTTTGTTGACAGATTGAAATCCATCTTTTTATGCCAAAAATAAAGCAATAAGCCTGGCAGGTGTTTAACATTAATGAAGTTGTTTGTTTAGTTGATTATTTTTTAACCTGAAAACCGTGGGCCAGTGTTTTATTATATGTTGCATTTGAGTACTCTTTGTAAGCTGCTCTTATCTGTCGAAACTTTAAAATAGCTATTCTCTTATGTCACAATTATTGTCATCTCAACAATTACGTGTATTAGATTAAAATCTCACATTACAAAAAAAACTTACTTTGCTTAATTTGGCAACACAAAAATAACTTAGGCTAATTATTATTTTATCTCATTCTATATTTTTCAAAATACCTACAGGACCTAAAAGCACCATTACATCATGATCTGCGCAGCCGCAGTGACATGTAAACAGAACTCGAGGTTAGATGTGTCTTTAAATGAAGATAGTACCGTCAGCTGGACTGAATTAGTGCCCGAGAAAAGTCGAAGCTTTTTACCGAGTTCTTTTAGCGAGTTTATACGAAATGGAACTATTCCTGCCTTATGTTCTGTAGTCAGGTAATGTCTGCAACAGCAGATAAAAAGGTAGCGTTAGCTCATACTGACGTTAGCATTAGCTTATGACCAATGACAAAGCGCTTGAGACTGGCTTGTTAACCACCGAGCTCATCAACACCGAAAAAGTGCTGTTTAATTGCCATTTAACTCTACCTAGAAGTGTCTATGTAGTTTGTCGCAATACTTTATTAATTTGATAGTGTTGGCTAAATGGATGATGGTGTTCGCTTATTATCCAACATAATTAGCTAGACAGGCAGAGTTAGCTTAAGTAAGGTAATAGGCCGTCAGCTGAGATAAGACACCCAAGTAGCCCTTTCTGAACAAAACACAAAATAAGCTCCTCCAGTTTGACGAAGTTTCATCATATGTTGACTGAAAACAGGTGAGCGGGGCTTGCAGTACTGAAATTATCATTGATCTTTATTCACACCTTGCAGTGGCCATTTTAAAAATGTTTGAGCAGCCATTGGTTTTGCTTTGGTTTTACCAACGATATATGAGAACGAGTCTTATAATAGTTTTATAATAAGCTCGGCTGTTTCTTTTTGGTATACTGTTCTAATGCAGCTGACGAGCTTGTTTGGGTACTTTAGTGGAAGCTTTCATTTCTGATAATGTACAGCATTAGAAATGAAAAAGATAAAATATGTATTGAGTCATTATTCCAAAGCTGAGCTAAACGCAAATAAGAAAGGAAAGTGGCAGTTTTTTTGCCCATTAACTCCAAATGTGCATATCTTCTACTCCTATAGGAAACGGCAGCACAGTGGTGGTGATGAGGAGAATGGCCACCTGGTGCCCCATGCCAAAAGGCAGAGCAGAGCTCATCCTCTCTCCCCTGAGCCAGGACGGGATGCTTGGGACTCTGAGGTAAAACAAATTGTGAATTTAACCTGTAGATAAGCTCAGTGACTCTGAACCAAAAAAATAGATATAAACGATCAATTGTTGTCTTATTAATTGCATGTTTATGACAGGCCATAAACATGATTTGCTAGTTAGGCTCCGATACAACCATTATGCATCTGTTACATTTTTACTCAAGCAATAGGATTTAGCAGTGTGTATTGGCAAGAATCTGGTGATACATTATGTATCACAATACAGGGGCAATGATATAATATATTGCGATATATTGCAATGCTATAAGCGCGACGATATATTGTGATTTTTCTTTACTAGAATTTAATGGTAAGAAAACTGTCTCAGCATAGTAAAAACTCAAAGCTTTAACATGCCTGAAATCAATTTACTGAATGAGAACAGAGGATATATATGAAGAAATAAAAGCACTTGCTCTTAATGCCAACTTCAACAGTGGTATTGCATCTAAACTTAAAAATTCATAAAAAAAATTGATAGTGATTTTTTTTCTCAAACAACCGTAGTAGGATTGCTTGTGTCATGTGAAATGTGACACAGGCAGTAACGTCACATCCACACAGATGTATGCACAATTGTATATTGTGCATGGTGGTCATAGTGACATGATCAAATCTGCATACAAAATCTGCAATTGGTGTTCCTCTGGTTTATGATTGTGTATTTTTTTTACCTTTTCCTCTTTTTTTAAAATCTGTAAACCAAATCCGATGCCTGATAGCAGTTTATGGAGTTCTCCTCTGTACATAGTGCTGTTTTTTAACTTGCATAGTCACAGTGTGCTCAAAAAGAGAAAAGCTGTCATCATAATTGGTCAAAACTGCAACAGGATCTTAGTCAAATGGAGACAAACAGGAGATGTTGGATGAAATGAATAAGCATCTTCAACCTTAATATAACCCATGCATTTATACTTATTTTTTTTTTGTTTCATTAGGGGGGGAAATGTGGGATAAAATACCCACTTCCTAATCATGCCAAAACAAATTGTTAATAAGATCATTTCTATTCTGGTTCTCACAGAATTATTAAAGATACTTATTGTTTACTCAGCTGCAAAGCCAATGTGACATTCATTTTTCCATCCTCACCAGTCTGCGAGGGTCTACTGAATATCTTCGCATCCAGCCTAAATATTTGTACCTGTGTAGATCTATCTCTTTTCAGAGCAACAACTAGCCTAAGAAGATGGAGAAGAACAACATGAATGCTTGCTTTGAAGAGACTTTGCAAGAAAATAGTCTTAATTCACACCCCTACATTGTAACATAGAACAGTGTTCCCATGTATGGGAATCATCTGTATAGCTGATCCAAAACAGAGTCCTGAGGCCTGTACTACGAAGCTGGATTTTCTCTTCTGGAGTAACTTCGGGGTTAACCCAGGGTTTTCTGTACTACGAAGCTGGTTAACTTCTTACCGCTATGTATCACTGCTGCAACAGATGCTGAACAGCTGACCTGGTCCGGAGCAGCTTATGTTCTGGATAAGAGATCAGCAAGTAGAAAGTACCACTCTCCTGACCAATCAGCTCTCTTGGAAAATGGCCTGCCCATTTCTTTTAGAAGATCCCGATGACGTTGGTGCAGCAGATCATGAGAGGATCGCTTACAAGAGAGTTTTTAGGGATAGATGAAATCCATTTGATGAAGACTTGTTCCAAAGTCCGTTTAGCTCCACAAACTTGCAATAACGAGATTAATAATAATAATCACACATGGCAGAATTTATAGAAGGCACAACTCCTACCGTCACGGAATTAATATTCCAATAAGCACTGGGGCGCTGAGCCTCTGAAGAATTCACTGGAAACTAGAAGCATATAGCAGACCCCGCCAAGCCTTTTCAATTTATTTTTTTAATTATTTTTTGTTGTTGCCAGTGATAGTAGGCATTATTTTTTAGTTAGAAGCTTTAATGGTGCAATTATCTCTCCATATAATTAACATTAATTAATATAGTAAAATATGACGAAAGAATGTATTAACAGTCTGACATTTTCTGCCAGCATTCCTTCCTGGCTGTTGCTTCGTTTCTGGATGATGTTAAATTCTTCATATTTCTGAAGAATGATTTTCTGCTCGTCCATGGTGACATATGCTGGCAGCCTTTAGGGACTCCTCCATGGTGATTGGTCAGACGCCCCTTTTTATGCGAGTGCGCACTGATAGAGGCGGGGAAACCCAGGGTTGAATTACCGAGTTGATAACCAGCTTCGTAGTACAGCTTATCCAGACCCTGAATGTCTGGGTAAGTCAACCCAGATAGCAGAGAGATATCCAGGGTATGTTAAACACGCTTTGTAGCACAGGCCTCTGGATGGTTTGCACATGCAGACATAGAAACCATGTACCTCGCCTTTAATAGTGGTAAATCTCAAGCCAGGGTTAACAAACAGATCTTGCTGGACAAATGTGAGTGAATTTGAATTGTCAACAAGTTGGGTTTTTAAGCCTTCTTAGTTTGCAGATTTTCCTTAGAGGCATAGGAGGCCTTTTGTGATATCTGCTTTTAGCCAATTTTACCTCAGATTTGAAGCAAAACATGTAAGGTTTGGGTTTAAGTTTCGCAAGCTAGAATTTGCCGCTTTAATTCATGTTTTGTTGTCATCATTTATCAAACAGTCATCCAACAGTGAGAGCAGCAGCAGCATCAGCAGTCCAGAATATGCGGCTGGGAGTCAGTGTATTGTGGGCCCCTGCAGTCCCCTCATCTTTGGCATATCTTCAGAGCTGCTTGGCCCAACAAACAAAGTGTCATACCTGCAGATCAACCGCATCCTTAAAGAGGCCCACTTCCAGAGCCTGCACAACCGAGGTCAGCTCAGAGACACATGATGACATGATGTCCCTCTGTCAGCCACCAAAGGACCAATGACATATGTCGGCTTCAAATGCTGAATCGCTTCCATCAGCTCTTCCCCACCCATCTACAGTTACTGTAGCATCTCATCGCTATACAGATCTGTGGGTGGAGGCCAGCTTCTGATCAGGTATAGGGGACGGTTCATTTTTCAAATAAATCGAAGTGATTTTCAGTTGAGCAATAATAACTGTGATCAGCTCAAAATATTCTTTGAACCGCTTATTTTGTGACCAGTCTGGTTTACTTGCTGCTCTGAGAGCCTTATTGTGATTGACTGATGGTGAATCCTTGTGTTTTGTCTTAAATGTTGTATGAAAACATCAGAGCTGCCAAAGTGACACCAAACAAAACAAAATTTTAGTCTGTTCATGGTGACTTTTTCAGTCTTACGGTGAGGTACTTTGTTTGCATAATGATGAATTGGTTTTATGTAAGTATGTAGATCAGTCTCAGGGAGCATATGCACTTGTCTTAGACGGCTCATTTGCTTTCATATGCAGACAGAATCCTTTACAAGAGGTTATATAACCCTTGTTCATTAACTTAGCAAAGGTAGTTAAATTTGTCACCCTTAGTTAACAGTAAATAAAAGTTGTTGTCAAATAGATTTGAGCTAGATATAGAGGAGTTAGGCCATAGAACATAGGGTTTGGTTTTAGGGTGGGTTTTTCAAGAATTTCATAGCATTCCCAAGGCAATTATTTTTATTACTTTAGCCATCATCAACTAAACTTATTTGGGTTGAACAATTCCAGCTAGCATATTCTGTATTAATCTAGTAGTACAATAAGTGCATTGAGATGCACATCTGGTTCCTGATGCAGCTAAAAATCTTTACACATACTTGATCATTAGAATATTGTTCAGACTTGTTGCTTTCTTTGATCAATTTTTCTTTTCCTGTTTTTCCTCCTGATAAGAAAAATATATTTCTCAAGGTTTTAAAAGAAAGCAAACAAACAAAAAACACCTCACTACTCGATTTAAAAACAGCAAAAACATACAAAAAAAAACCAAACAAACTTAAGTTTGGTGATATGTGACATAACCTATCTGTTTCTCCGGATCAGTATGTAACCACTGCGTAAAATATTACATGGGGAAAATAATCAGATTCAACATTATTATTTGAAATTGATGCAACTACAACCAAAAGAAGTACCCATGCTAGATAATGTGAAATGTTGTTTCACCTGTAAAAGTTGTGAGTTAACATTTTGATCTTTAACATGAAGAATCACTCATGGAGTTTGCCTCTTCTGTATTACCATTATAGAGAATTACCACATCCTGTGTGTCTTTTTAAAAGTAATAAGAATAAAGAAAATTGATGCATGTCAAAATTGATTATGAGGATAGAAAGCTTGCTTCTTGGGATCACAACAGTACACTGACCTGGGATAAGGTCACACAAGGAGTAAAGATCATGTTTGATTTTGTAATTATGGGAAACTTGTGAGCAAAATATTACCACTTTTGTTTCTCCATGACCACAAATGGAAATCAAAACAATATCAATACTTTCAAAAGCAGAAGTAGGAAAAAAAAAAAGAAGAAAAATCCACTATTTGAAAATGCTTTTCTCTTCCTGTAGCTTTCCACATTCTCCCACCCAACCTACACACGCATAAGAATGTACTTTGTTGTTTGAAAATACATTGATGCATGGTTTAATGCATTTAATTTCCAGACTCTTTAAGTATTCCCTCTTTTCTTTGGGCTACATACAGTACTTTTCATTGTAGGAAGGTGTAATTAGCACTGGAATAGCAACTTTTGCACCATATTCTGCTGTCAAATGGGTGTGAAAAGACATACACATACAGTAGATCTTTATTATAGAACAGCTAATGAGAACATCTTCCCTCTAAAATGATCCATGATTAGTCAGTCTCCTGTAATGGGCTGGATATTTTTAAAACCTGAAAACCGAGCCAATAGGAGGGCTTACTGAAGTATCGGTAGCCTAGAAACCAGATGAATCAAGAAGTTTTTCATTGGTGTGATCACTCTCCCATTAAAACAAATTTTCACCAGGCTTTGCTATGCCAGCCAGTCATACCATTCATTTAAGAAGAGAGAGGTGTGGTATGATGAGTGTAAAAACGACCACTTTTATGGCATTTGCTGCTGGTGATGTGAACACCCTTTTTAATTAAATATCATGTCAGAAAGTATAACATCCAGAAGAACTGAACATGATATTTTCTATGTTGTGCCTTTTGCTTACATTTTTCTGTCTCAGACCCACTTCACACTTTTTTTGTTGCTCTAATTGGTTGTAGATTTATCCGGTTGTGTCCAGAGGCATTTTGGTCTGTGCCCATCAATAACAACCCTCTATAATCAACAATTAAACGAGGGGTTTCAGACTAATTTGTGAATTTGTCTTGTGGTTCAGCCTACTCATTTTCTCTCCCAGACCAGTTGGAATACAATATGCTGAAAGGTAAAATTCTTGCCCATTTATGCCAAAAAATATTACTGCCTACCCCAGCTTTAAGTACAACTTTCCACATTTCATACTTTCTCAGCTTTTTTTTTTTTATGTTTATGTGTGGGATTGCTGTGGCGTTGACACGTGTAGGGACAAGTGGTTATTTCTGTCAAGGAGTTGCATTCCTGAGGCTTGGATTGCAATATCACTGGAGTCACTAAAATGGTGTTTTTAACTGCAGACAAGCCTTCCTGTCTGTGCACTACCATTCAAAGGTTGCTGAGTGAGTATCCCTGCACACTAAACATCCTGACGGAAATCTGACCTCCCCTATGTAAGGCTTTGCATCACCTTCTTTTAAGTGGGGTTGGATCAATTGCTGAGCCGTTGTCATGCGAGTTAGGTTTATTTTTATTCTTTAATCATTGTCAAAAAAATAAATAAATGATTTGGAAGAAACTGTTTATTTTAATTTTTTTAATTATATTTTTTTCTATTTAGGAATGTAGGATATTAATGTGACATGGATGTTTCTCTTTGTTGTTGATATCTTCTTATTTTAAAAATAAAATTTAATTTTAAACAAAGGCTGTTGACTTGTGCTTAAGTATCTTCTGTTTGCCTTTGCACAGCTTGTCATGTAGGTAAGATTTCTATTGTCTATTCATACTGTCAGGCTATCCGTACCAGGTATGCATGAATTGTAATGTTTGTGCATGCCCTTATGTCACCCCTTTCTTCTCAAATAGCCAGTAATGAATGACTCCCCATGCACCATCTTTAATGAGACATGACCTGTGTCTAAGGGAGGAGTAGTGAAAGGTTTCTTTAATTAGCACACTACGTGTCCTTGTCACAGACACAGTAACAGATTACATACATTAATGCACCACGTGTAGCCACGGTTACCTTGCTGACTACCCAGAGTCCTCATTACTGGCCTGCTTTGATTCCACCTCTACTAAATTAGAGAAGACAAATGACTCAATGATAACTCAGAAGTAGAATCTCACAAAGCTCTTTACTCAGGTGCATAATTTTTCATCTTAAGTACAGTAACCTATAGAAGGTGTCAATTAGCAAGTCTTTCATTTAAACATCTCAAGAATGTCGTGAGTACGCTTTTGTGTCGATTCAAATATCACATTTGAGCAATGCATGTGACGTGTACTTAAGCTGCCATGGAAATAATTACTGAAACCTCGGGGAAAAACAACTTGTTTTTTCTTTTAATTAAAGATGATGCAAGTCCTGCATAATATGTACAGCCTTAAAATGGTAATTAAGTGAAGCATCCTTTAGTGTATGACGTACAGAAAAAAAAAGAGTGGGTGTGATGAGAAAGCCAAAAATTTTTATTTAGCCAACTGGACATCAAACTATTTTAATTACACTGATTTGAAGACATTTTTGATATTGCTAAGCAGACTTTCTATTCAGCGTGTCTTATTAACAGCAGTCACGCAGAATGCAGATGTTCATTAAAAAAGCAGTAGAGGGCAGCATACTCTGACACTTCATGCTCAACCTATTCTGCACAATCTTAACACTCATAAATTTTGGGAAATTCTACAACCGGATCAAGACGTCTGGGTTTCGAAGAATATATTTATCTTTAATCTGTTTTAATACACAATCGCATACCTGCATTGTCCTTTCTGTGCAGCTCACAGATACGAATCTGGTTGATGATGAATGGCTCGTATCTGTTGGGAGGAGAGGCAGGAGAGAGTTAAATGAACTGTCCTTGTTCTTTGGTCTATGTATGCGCATACATTGTTATATTTTTACCATGGCCAGTGAAAGAAATCTGGGTTAGTCTATGGCTCCTTTTCTCTGTGTCTCCTCTGCTGTTTCCCATCTCTCTTCAAAGGTGAAAGCACAGTGTAAAACCAGCAACACACAAGCGTACAGACGAGCAGAGAATCTTGTGTGTGTTTTACATTTATCAGTGTCCAGTTCACCTTCAGCTTCAAGATTTGCAAATATGAATCATCCTTAACCCAAGATTGTTTTTGAAAAACTGTTCAAGGGACTGTCCTTCAAGAGGAAGAGTTGAGTATAAACCAAAAGTGAAAAAAGAAGGGCTAAAATCATATGAAATGAAAATAAGAATGAAATTAAAGCTGATCTGGTCAGCCTTTCCTCTCTCTGCCACAATTTGGCTGAAATGTATTGGGCAGCTGTTGCCTGGCTTGAAATGGCGATTTAGTTGGCATCATGTATCCTGCTTTCTCTGGGCAGCCAACACAAACATCTGCTTTGCCTTCCCAATATCAAACAACAAAGCTTGCCTGCACTGCTGCCCCCATGGCCATCCAGAGAATTAATGACCCACCAAGCACATTAGTAGTGCCCTTTTGCCCCGGTCTGGCTGAAGCGGGGGAAACAAGGAAAAGGAATGGTTAGTAGGTCGTGATGATAAAATACTTTGCAGACCAGGAATTGATAGGGTTAGATAATTAGGTGACTTTTAATTCTACAGTTGGCCTCAATTTTACAGCCATTGTAACTGATAAAAATTTGAGATAATACTCCGTTCACTTGGAATCAGAGGCCAGCTGACTCAACGTGACATAAGAGATTGTCAAAATTGAAAATGTATGGTTATTAGAGCACAGCACTCAGACCAAAGTGACTTGCTCTTAAATAAAAACAAAAACTGAAGAGGATCTTCCTCCCTTTTTTACATGGCACCCCCAAGTGCTCTCACTTCCCCTAACTGCTGCCGTTAGGGCCAGAAGAAGACTGGGTTATCTCAGAAACTGTAGCCTAAACACACTGTTCTGCAGCTGAGAAACAGTGGAGCCACTCTCTTTAAAGCTGTCTGCAGATTTAATGTTCTGAAGGGACTGCATAGGCAAGTCAGATATCCAACAGACCTTGCATACGTGGGTCAGTGTCTCCAGTTCCATTTTACTTATTGCCTCCCTATTCAATTTCACACCATGCATTCCAGCCACAATGTACAGAAGGTTGTTTTCATTGCGCAAAAATAAAGAGTCGATGCCCCGTAGTCATCATATGTTCATCCCAGAGGACAATAAAAAAAGTGTTGAGTTTAAATCGTCACATCTCCTTTTATGGAGGTTTGTGAAAATATTCACACACACTGTCTTTTATTTGTAAAACTGTGATGTTTACGCGGTCCAGTTTTGCTCTGCTGAGCCGTTAACGCAGGCTTTCAACCCAGGGAGTGTTTCAGAGATGAAGTGCAATAGTTTAGAGAGAGTCATGCTAAGTGGGACTGTTTAGGGTTGACTGGGTAGAGCATGCACTCAGTGCAGCGCCGTATAGACCGCTGTTTTCTAAATGGCCTCTTTTAACTGAATGGGAAAAGGGCTGAACTCGGGCCTGTGTTGTTAGCTCAGAGAGGACAGGCTTCATGGCTCTCCCAGCCTGGTGTTGTCTCCACACAGCTGACCTGCCACACTGCCATGTTTCATCACCAGAGGACTGATATGGCGCCGCTCTCAGCCACCAAGGTGCAATTTGTTGCATTTGGACTATAACTGTCAGGAAGAGATATACACACACTTAAATAGCAACCCATAATCTACCCCTCTCCCCGTATTATCCTAATTGAACCCATGGGCAGCCAGTGCCATCAAAAGCTGAGCTCATCTGCAAATTAATAAAACATGGGCCCTCACCAGCTCTATGTCTATAATGCAGCTTGAAGCTCCTCATACTAAAGGAAAGAGTTTGTGATTGTTGTTTCCAGAAGAAATGGAGGCACAATAAAATGTTTTCATTTTGTTTTCAGTGATGAGCATGAGTTCTTATGGCTCCCACAGTTCTGCATGTATTCCCAGGGAACTCCACTCCTTCCATCCTCTCCATAATGGAAATGCTTATTAAAACCATCAAACACCATTTACCCAATCATGCTATTGCAACTCACCCTAATGTAGTGATGTTAGATCAATGGCTGTAGGGCTTTTGGGGACAAATTTCAGGTTATTCAACAGGTGATTAGCAAGCGGTATGTCTTGTTTTCTTCCCACTAGTGATTAATGGGAGGCCACATCTTCCTTAGTCAGGTCTGAGACATGCTGGCACCATCAACAAGTGCCACATCAGCACAAATAAAGAGGGGATTTTGACTTTGTGTTTATTTTGACTGTCTGGATTGAGGCCCAGCTCGATGTGGGAGACGATAAAAAAGGTGGTCAAAATAATAAGACCTGGTTCTTAATAACAACACATCCCGCAGGACACTAAAAAAGCAGCCAGAGGTTATTAAAAACATCTATCACATCTGTTGGGCAAGCATTCACTCAGTCACTATCTCTCTCTCCTCCTCTCACCACTGATAATCACTCCTCTGCTGAACATGAAACCAAGGCCGTGGTGACCAAATTTTCTTCTCCTTGCTTCATGCCTTTTCCACTCCCACACAGCTTTACTCTCCCTAGCACAAGTTTCTTTATTTTCACACATCCAAAACTCAAAGCAGACATTCAAAGCTGGTGACCTCCTACTGTTTCCCCAAAAGGAAAGCCAAGTCCAGAGTGGCTTCTCTCTCGGAGGGAAGGCAGAACTCCTCCAATATCAACACAACGTACCTGGCCTTGAGTGCACCTCAGAGCTTTTGGTCTATTCACAGACTTATTTTACAGCACAATCAGTGTGCACTGATGGAAAAAAAAATATCTCACAGACATAAAGAGAGGAAGGTTGTTAAAGCTGGAAGGCAGAAACAACTTGATGAGCCATCAAGACTAAATGTGAAGAACTACAAATATGGACAGAAACGGCTGACATCACAACGCTCCGGTGTATTGGAGTCATTGATATATGGACAAAATAGAAAAACAAGCTCACTCTCCAAAGAAAACAGTGTGTCATTCATGGATAGAGCATTATTGATGCATACATATGATTGTTGAAACACTTTGATGCCACAGTGAATAATGGTGCATGCTTGTCCATTCTGGAAGACCCACAAAAATGGGGTGTAGCAATATAATTGTATTTAACATTTAGTTGGATTCTCTTCTCCTTGAACAAAGTCACAGAGGTTGTTTCTTTGTTTCCAATCTGAAGTCAGCTTCATATTTAATGGGCAGATGTAACAGCAGGGTTTCCAGAAAGTTGCAGTGTTCTCTAGATTATAAACAAAAACAGAGCCCAATCATTTGCAAATGTATCAAACCCTACATCACATTAAAACAGTGCAAAGAAAAAGCAAAAGAAACTGAAACATTGCTATGTTAAAATGTTCACTTTGAATGATGGCATCATCGTATTTGAACAAATGCAACAAAGGACTAAAATAAGTTCAAAATTGCTGTCGTCCTACAGCAAATCATCTTTATTCAAATGAAATCTCAACAAATTTAGGCATATCCTTGTCTCAAATCTGTTCTCACTCAAACAGGATCATATTCTTCCATTTTGATTGGACCCCTTATCTTCAGAATCTTCAGAAGACAGCCTTTAAAGCCAGTTTTCAACTCAACAGAACAGTGAAAATGCATTTACATGCACAGCTGAGTCAGATTAGAACTCGACTCCTGTTCTTGTCCCGGCATACATGTATGGAAGGGTAATCGAGTTTTTCACACAAGTATTACAACTGTGACAACACTGTGGACTCTGTGAAAAATGTTCAAGACATTTTGCTGCTCCTCACTTTGTGGGAGATTATCCTACATGTTAGTATAGTTGA
Source organism: Atherinosoma microstoma (assembly GCA_037177055.1). Taxonomy (NCBI): domain Eukaryota; kingdom Metazoa; phylum Chordata; class Actinopteri; order Atheriniformes; family Atherinidae; genus Atherinosoma; species Atherinosoma microstoma. Next base: position 14,491,504 of record JBBBVU010000022.1, on the reverse strand, counting down.
AATCACTGTAGAGACTTTGTCTTTAAAGGTGCAATGTGTAACAAAATCAAAGGTCAATGAGAGAAAAATGTAATACAGAATTAAAAGTTATATTTCCTAAGGTATGTGATCACTTTACCAAAACAAATGTCATGTTTTTATTACTTATAATGAGCTATTTATATCTTCTTGCTGTGGGTCCAAATACATAGCAGCTGCCATATTTGTGCCACCATTTTTACTTCGGTGTCACTGAATAGACAAACAGCTCTATGTGTAAAGTGATAACCCTCTGAGCTTTAAAACTGTGATACCAGCTTTGTTTGATAGGTGCCAGATGGCCAGATGAACACCATTTGGGATAAGTAAAGCCATGGGCACATAGAAGACAGTATGCAGTTACATTTTGAAGTAGTTACCTGTAGTGCAGTCATCACTGCATCTGAAGCCACTGGATCTACTAGCTAGCAGATAAAAACATGTCTTTGTCTGGAGGAGCTTTGGCCACTGATGGTTTGCTGTCTACACAACCGTGCTTGGTGTTTCAAGCAATTTCTATGCCCATCTGTACCACTACATGCCAATAATTATTGCACACTGTATGTTTAAGTTACTTGAATTGGGATTTTTATCAGATATCACTGTAACTGTAAAACCAGGATTTGATTATTAAAGCCAGAGTCTGAAATGCTGAGTCTGCTTTGCTGTCTGATAAATCAACAGAAAAAATATGTGAGAGCAATTTTAATGGAAATGCGTCTGTATTATTCCACACTTACACTTCATTGGTTTTACAAAAATATGCAAAAAGGCATGATATTTGAACTTGTGTCTCATTTTAATCTAGTTGACCGTATTCAGGACTATTCAACATGTTATTCTGGTTTGGAGAGCTTCAGTTCTGTACAATTTGGGTTGGATTAACACAAGTATGTGTTTCAAAAGTCCATTTTTGGTCACACAAATCATTTTCTTTCCTTTTTTTCTCTTTTTAATATCATGTAAAAAAAAATACATTTTCTTCTGTGTCAGGTCCCTAAACTTAACCCAAATAGTTTTAGTGCTGAAAGCTAACTACAAGTAGCCAAAATGTGTTCCGAATATGTCCTTTTCTGGGAAGGAGTACTTATTTCAGCAAGACAATCCCAACAAAATTCTGTATGTGAATAACAGGCGTGACTTTATGGAGAGAGACTCCTGATACTAACCTGGCCTGCCCACAATCTAGACCTTAAACCAACCAAAAACATATCAATCCTAACAAAACATATGTCAAAGAAGATAGCTGAAATCTGATAAAAGCGTAGATGATGAAAAGAGTGGTAAAGATGCTCATGTCATCTCTCTTTTTTATTTTGTTGTTCGCTTCAAATTCAAAATGAATGAACATATTCATTTCCTAGTATTTTATTTGATGTTTATTTTTACTGTTTTCAAGTAAACATAATGTTTAAAGATTAGCAAATGATTCAGTTTTCAGTGCCATTTTGTTTCTTTTTCTAATAAGGAAATTTCTCATAAACTGTATTTCTGACAACCATATTCAACTTATGATGTTAATTGTGGTTTAGACTGCTCAAGACTGCACAAAAGTTTGCTTGAAGTATATTAAAAGACTCCCTACAGCTTTCTACATTCATAATTTATCACTCTGAAAGGGGCCATTCCTCACAAAGATGACTGTTACTTTTGATCCCTAAGTAATAAAATTTACTGCCGATACTTAGTTCAACTTCTTTTGTAAGGTCGTACATGAATGGTCACAGTAAATGTAATTTTTAACTCTAAATTGGAACCTAGAGAGAATGCCAAAAGGAAACCTAACACAAATGTATTTCATCCAGTGTGGTCTTCTCAACGCTTAAGTGTCTGGTGTTGGGCTGCTTGCATTCTTCTTAATGATTTATTCCTTTAAAACTTAAGTGGAAACATTTAAATCTTTTTGAAATTCTTGTGTTCTGCTGCAGAGCATAATGTTAACTTTGCAAGAATCAAACCTGGAGTTTGTTGAAATTTGTTATATTGACTAACATTTTCTAAAGAGACATCTCTCACTGTCATTGTCACTAACCATAAAAGTGGAGCCAAATGGACATTAAGTGCAGAATTTATGGCTCCTATATATTTGAGTGGTGGACTGCTAAACCTTGTGAAGTCTCTCTTGGCACTGCAAGGTTTTGCTTTCTCTGTCTCGCTCTATTGGTTTTTTCCCTGTTGCTTCAGAGTGCCTACATTTTCCCTTTCTTTATTTTCATTGGCATTTAAAGAGCACAGTGCTCTGTTGAATGCACTCATTCAATAGTGAACTTTTCAACACGGACATACACACACAGGTACATTAGAACACAGGCGCATGTACACACACAAAGAAAAGCAGCCATGAACATGCAGAGTGTAGACACCGACTCTCCTGCTCAATACCACAGGACATTGGAACCCAGCAAGTTTCAGACATCCACCAGGTCTGAAAGCAGTTCTCCCCATCAGCGCTCGTTATTGTAGGGGGGCATTAATTGATTGGCTTGGTTTCTGTTCCCCTTTGTGAAGTGGATTTAGTCCTGGCTTTATGGAAGTTGCTATGGTCTATTCAGACCATTCTCGCAGAACACAGCAGTGGAGAAACTGCTGCCGCCACCTTTATTGGGAGAAATCACACATACATTTTAATCTGACATCTCCTGCAGTCTCATAACATTTTATTGCCTCATATTTCTCACCAGGTTTTATATTTTAGAATTATATGAAAAAAAATACTCTCCTCATTTTACTTTTGAAATCTTTTATTTGTCAAATAAAATGTTCTAGTAAAACATTTTCAACCAAATGAATGAATATGTAATACTGTTGCAAAGTTTGTCAACCCGTTCAAATTGCTTATAGATGTTCGACATACCATGTCAGATTTTCACACAAGGTCTAAAAATATAGATAAATAAATAAATGAGTAATGATTAAAAACACTGAAACCCTGAGATATAAGAAATATAACTGGTAATTTGTTGATTGTATGAATTCCATTTCTACATATCTGTAAGGGGAAGAAAATACAATAAAATGATTTTAAAAAGGTACCATCATGTTTACTGACGGGAAAGTTTCTTATTCAGAGACTCATTGTTTTCCTTTCTTCAAATGTAACAATTTTCATTTAAGAGAAAAAAGGGGGAAAAAAAGCTTGGTCTCATCTGTCAACAAACCCCTTTTCCAATAACTTTCATGGTTTGTCCATGTGGTCAGAGAAAACTGCAGGAGTGTAGTAATGTTCTTTTAGAGTGGTGGCTTTCTCTTTGCAGCACTGCCATGTACTGCGTATTACTGTTCAATGGTGGAATTATGATCATTAACCAAAGTGAGAGAAGCCTTTATTTGCTTACCCTGAGTTCTTTTGAGGCTTGACCTTGCAGACTGTTGCATGTCTTGGAGTGATCTTTGTTGTTTAACTGTTTCTGAGAGGAGTAACAGTGGCCTTGAATTTCTGCTGGCCATGAATTGGTTGAGTCCAAACTCTTCAGAGATGTTTTTGTAACCTTTTCCAGCTAATAAGTTGAGAAATATATTGTTTAGTATGCAATAATACACTTCTAACGTATATAAAGTAAAAACATATCGACATCTTACCTTCATCCCATTGACTGAAAACACCACATTCATGTTGTACCCTAAATTGACTTATAATAGAAATTTGTTAACTTAATCTGATATTACATCAATTAAAAAGAAATACATAACAATATGATAACAAATTATCATAAACAAGTCTTAACCGTTTAACTGGATCCTCTTTTTCTATTTTGAGAATAATATTGAGATGATATTTCAGGTAATTTTTCAGCAGAAATATAGAATATTCTTACACTGTTGACACTGTCTAGTACGATTTTCTAACCCCTTATGAAAATATTTTTAGATTTCTTTTAATGTCTATTGAAAAGGAAAGCTACACTGTTATCATTCCAAATTAAGCTAATGTGAATGCAGTGTGTGTGTCAGTACGTCTTTACTAATGAATAGATGCAGTTGTACTGTGCAGCAACAGTTTATGTTCTGCTTTTTAATGGATTAAACTGTGACAAGACCCTGAAAGTTTATGTAGACACTTTAAACTATGTTCCAGTAATTAAAATTTTAGCTGTTTCCCCTCCAATAAAACAGCCAACAAGCACGTTTAGACTTTCAGGTTATTCCACGGTTTTGATAGGGAACAACTGTAAGAGAAATGTCTGGGTCAAATCATCAAAAATTGTGATTCAGCTTCCTGTCCTTCGATTTTTCCTTTTTCCTCCTTCCTTTTTCTTCTTTTTGCTTTTTAAAAAAAGAATATATATAAATGTATATAT